>JAGXCT010035466.1:57187-79489 GCA_022495035.1 Philopotamus ludificatus | reverse complement strand
TATTCCAACCAAGATTATTGTCATATTGAAAAAATATTTTCTTCTGTATATTGAGGGCCGTTTAGTTTTCGTTTTAAAACGATCGATTTGACTGCAATAAATCTCAGCGATTATGATTTGGTCATATTGGAGCACTTCGTGATGGATGATCCCTTTAAAATCCCACCACAACAACAAAAAGGCCTTACGGTTTGTGAGAACCTTCTTTTGGGTGGTGTTGGTATTTGTCCTTTTCTAAGCATTTCTTTCATTGCTGGTGTTTGAATCAAAATTCCGATTATCATTTTTTTTAAACCATATCTGACACTAACGAATAGTTCTCCATATGAACCGTATTTTTTCGCATAATCCAAAGGGTTATTTTTTTTATGGAGCTCGCATAGCTGGCAGTTTCTCCTTCAACCAAATCTTGAATGATTAAAAGCTCTCCATTTGAAATATAGCAAAGAAAAAAACCAAATTTCCTTTCAAAGATGATCTCCAGATGTTCACAGATCCGACCAATGTAAAAATATATTGATGATTCTATAGAAAAAAATACAACTGGTGACTAAACAGATTTTTAAATCGCGTCAGTTTCGTGTGTTACCCCTAATATTATATATCATTCTTAGATGGTTTAATAATCCATGACTTATAAATTATTCCATCCGCATTTAATTAATTATTAGAATCTAATTGGATAAATTTCTGACGCATCTAATCGCATATAATGTATTAAAGCAAGCCTCTGGGAAATGCATGCTATTTGCTTAGCTCGGTTTACGACATCCAGGCCTTGCTGATTGCCTCTGTTGCGGTTTCCAGATCGTTTAAGGTTCCAAAACAGGTCCTTTGATGTAATCTCCTGCACTAGACCACTCGACCAGATCGCAAATGTTTATTATTGCGACATTTCAGCTGCATATCAAATTCGTTTCATATGCGATTGTCGGAAATAATTAATTTCGGAAACTACCCTTTGGTCAATTGAAATTTTGACAACAATTCTGACGCGTTGTTTTGACAGATTAATTAACAGACTTGATGTTTTATTGCAATTTAAATTATAAAACCCATTTTTATTCCTTTTTTTATTAATTTTCAGTTGTAATACCTGTGATGAGAGATACAATAACGGCGCCCGTTTACATCCAAGAAGGAGATGATGCTCTCTTAACATGCGTTGTTCGAGGAGTCGGTGGTAGAACCGTCTTATGGAAGAAAAGAGTACCCGGACAGCCCAACAAAGTACTGACTGCAGGAGAAGAAAGATCAACAAGCGATATGCGATTTTCTATTCTGCACGATTCAGGTAAAGTTATTTTCTATGCATTATTCCGTAAGAATCGAGTCAAACTTTACACCACCTTGCAGCTTGGAAGATATTATAAAATCTCTTCAACTTTTCAGCGATAGAATAATTTCTTAAGTCTGTTGGAACAAGTTGTTTACAACTAAAACTTGCATTTTTCCCTGATTGAAATATATAAAGTATAAAATTACTTTGACTTGCAATAGTTACAATTAACAGATAATTAAATCTTACGCGCATTTATTTAATATTACATGAATATTTTTTCGTGATAAGAATCCTAATTTTCCACTTTTTTTGCTTGTAAAAAATCGCTAGGCTTACAAAAACCTTTACGACAGCCTTTCAAAATATTTTAAAACATTGTCCATAATTATTTACAACCATTTTCTATCTTTAGCGTAATTTTTCAATTGCCTTCTCATGAAAGCTAGAAGATTTCTACGCAAAATATGAATCTAAATTATTTCTACTTCGTTTGTATCGAATTATTTTTTATTATTCAGCGAATGAATGATGGAAATAAATAATAATTATAAAATCCTTCGTCTGGGGAATACGGGGTATGATGAAATACTTTCATTGGTTATTTTAATTTTATGGGTACTTCCCCGTAAATAATTATTTTTTACTTAAGTTTTGATTCAATGTATCGAAAATACACTTCTACAGTTTTCTACGGTTTTTATTGATATTCCACCAAACGCATAAATGAACCTTCCGATGTGTTAATTCTGGCTTTGAAACGGATGTTTGTTTCTTTGACAAAAGAAAATTTATGACGTAAAAATAAAATCAGACGATCAATACAACAAAAAAATAATTTCCCAGGATGTTTATTTCACCGTGTCTGGACAGAGACCGAACTTACAAAAGAGTATAAGAAAACAAGGATTTCTTTCCGGATAACCTATTTATTTTCTATTTATCAAATCTTGTACTAATTTTATGAATTTTTATAAACCTCGTCTATTTATTCATAAAATATATCTTAAGGGGACTAGAAAGTAATCGCGTATTTTTTTATATAAAACATACTTGAAATATTCGTTTTCGACTAGTTTTTTTAAATCTAGCTGTGCCGATAATTGGGACCCCAAATGTTTTAGGGTAACTAAGAATTAATATAATTCCTACATGTCCCAAACTTTTTGTATATGCCTAAAATAGTCAAAATAAATATAAATAATCATTGACCTTTATGTCCACAATTGCGAAAAAAAAATCTAAACCACAATATTAATACAGATGCGATGTTTTTTATCACTCCGTACCGGATGCGAACGAGTAAAAATATCGCACACGTGCAAGTCAGAGCGAAAATCGTCAAGCTCGTATGCGTCACTTACGCGTCATATTGATTAGTAAAAAAATCCAAAACAACCACCAAATTATGAAGCATATCAAGAATTAATCAATTCTTGTAATGTTTGGGGTTTATTTTCTTACAAAATAGACCCCATCGACCAGAGCCGTTGGCTTCGAGCCGCCGTGGCAGATCGGTTAAAATGCACTCCATTGATCTGAAGAGATCGTAATCGTAAGAAGCAAGGAATGTGGAATATGGAGGGTGTTGCTGAACATCCCAGTTTAAATCCTTATTGGGTCATTCTTGCTTTATGAAGGCGTCCATTATTGCAATGAAGAATTATTCTCTTTCTGTTAAACAAAATTGAAATATTTTATCGTTTATTCTTTTCAATTATTGACAGTAAAAATCTGCGGTAATTTTCTCACCCGGTTTAATTAATTTGTTGCTCTTACTTTCCACCAAATACACAAAAGAACTTCTCGAAGTGATAAACCAGGCTTTGGGGTCGAAACAGAAATTTAAGAAAGCCATTGCCTTTTTTATCTCATGTTATGAAAAATGATTCATTTCTCATCTAAAGTTACAATTTGGTGTAAAAAGAATTGAATTTTTTGTCTCGATAATAAAGAATTGTATGTGTTTCTCCGCTGTTGCCTTCGGATAGTTCATACGTTGTCCAAATTCCCCTTTTATTTGTTTTACTGATGCGACTGTGGACAATCCTCGATGGTCGACCCAGCCGTGCCGATGGGGTCTATTGGGTAGCTCAAGTTTTAAATTTTTCTCGAAGTGTAAATCCTATATGTCACAAATTTTTTATTTTCTAAAAAAGGTCTAAAAAAATAAATATTATAAATAATCATTGTGTTTTGTTGTCTGCAATTGTAAAAAAATATAAAAAAAACAGTATTCGCTTCAGTTGCCATGAGAGCGAAGTTTTTTCGCTAGAATTTGGTACAAAGTGCCAAGTGCGAGTGAAACGTGACAATCCAAAATATCGACCAAATTATGAAGCATATCATTAATAAATATTTTTATTCTGGGAATAGTTTATTTTCAATCAATTCATCAAAATACTTGACATGAAATGCTTAGGGTCTACGATAGACCCCTTCGGACGACTCGGTTGTTTTCGAGTCGCCGTGGCGGATCGATTAAAAATGTCTGGATACAACCTGCACTCGAAAATTAGTTTATATATACGCGATTTCTTTCTGGTTTTTTTTCCTCGTTATAATTTCGGTTGGGGTCACTCTAAATAATAATCTCTATATTTAGTAGGATACTAAAACACCTTTCATCATTGTGTTTACACAATTACTTTTGACTCATACACACCATTATTTAAAATATGTTGTTTCTTCAACCTCCGTTCCACGAATTTCCGTATCTACCCCCACCCCCGTATAATCATCGATCGTCACCGCACAGCCTCGCAGTTTAGCAATGTTTGCATAGTTTCGCCATTAGCAACAACAACGTTGCCAATGTAAAACAGATACACGAACCAAACCCACATCTGCCTCCCATTCTTTCGCCGCGGATCCAAGTTCCAGCAACTAAGTTTACCGGCGTGCACACCTAGCCCCTCGGATAGGGGCACGCATTCCTTATTATGTATTTAAGCCATTCCCGTATTTGCCAAACAGATCTATAGTATCAGAAACTACCCGCCAAATTATTAATTCAAATACACATCAACCCACGCCATTTTGCTAAAACCAAACACATGTAGTTCGCGGTTTAATTTCGCCGTAAACAATACGGCAACTGGGTCGACGAGTGGGGTAAAGCGTAATGAGACATAGTAAAACTAAACATAATAAAGGAATACGGCATATCCACTTTGGAACATAATAGTGTAATCTGAACACATCTAACGTTAATAAGAATAGATTGCACTTTGTTACAGAATTATTTATTGTAACGCAAGGACAAATTTAGATTAACTCTATGCATATTCATTTATTTATTTAAAGGCTTTACAAGGCATAATAAATATTGTTATTGATATAAATTACGAATAAAATCGATCTCAAAAAAGAATATTTTTTGTCAGCTTTTTACAACAAAAAAATTGAGACGACGCGAATCTGCGTTCCCCGATATTAACGTGTTAATAGTAAATAACCTGCTGATTATCATTTTTTTAATAAGTTGACCCACTAATTTGTTAAGGAATTAATATAATGCATAATGCGGAAAGAAATGAATATTTTTTAATTCTCCCCCATATTTTTTACTCTATTAAATAGTTTTTGTTTTAAATTTTAGTAGTTTTTTTATTAGTAATCTTAAAGCTTATTTTCATTCATTCGAAAAAAATGTGTTGGTCCGAATATTATAACATCAGATAGATTAGGTGGATGTTGCAGAACTTCTAAATCTACCTCTCATATCTCGTAATCCTAAGCAATCCTTGCTGCGTTCATCCTTCCATCAATCCATCCATAACTAGTCGTCTTTTAGACAGTTCGTCCTTTGATTGGACTAATTAAGCACAATATACATTCGTTGTAATAGTTTAGCCAGGTTTTAGTAATCCATAGTGAACTATGCCTAAAACAACCCTCCAAATACAGAAGAAAACCTTTTACAGTCAATGATGCGCCAGGGGGTAGATACAGGTACCTGATTTGATTAAAGCCATTGATTCCTGACCTCGTACGTAGGTAATAGTAGGACCCACCTATCATCTCCATTAATAATCCTTTGGAGAAACGGATCGGTTTCATATATGTCAAAGATAAAAAAAAAGTAGTTATTCGTTTTTTCTAATACTGTTTTTTCTAGTACTTTTATTACAACCATCTGTCGAGGATTCAAGATGTCTCTATAAATATCGCAGATGTTCTGTGAAGTTTCATTTCATTTCAATCCTTTAAAACATAAAAAACAACATAAAATACCGTCTCTGAATAATCTCTCTTAAATTTCTTGCTTTTCTATTCTCGCGGTGTAGTGCGAAAACGATGTCTGCTTATCAGCGTTGGGTATCGGATGGATGCTGGTCGGTGGCGGAGTGCGGGGGGAATCTCGACGCTAAACGCCGTGTCGCACTGCGACTCCGTACAGTCATACTAACTCGCTGCAGCGTCGCACAGCACGGCTTCTTTGAGCCACTTTTATTATTGTTTGATATTCTTAACATATTATTTATATTTTAAATAAAATATGAACGAAATATACTTTTTTAATTTTTAATATTCAGCAGCACCCCCAAATATTTTATCCACGAGCTTTCTTTTTGAAATAGCATATATTATTTATTCTGTAAAACGATCACCGAATTCTACAGAATAATATAAATATTACATATTATTTTATTTCTTCAACGACCAAGAATATGAAAAAACTCAATAAAAAACGCTTGGAATGGAATAGATTTTCTATTTCCCACTCTCTTATAAGAATTTAATTTATTACATACTCCCCAGATTTATTTCATTACTTAAGGTTTCGGAAAAACATATGAAGGGTGTTTAAGGGTGGATATATATATTTATATGTTTTGTCTAGGGATAAAACTCAATAAAGCAACGGCGCCTTAGGGACTTAGATTAATTTTCTTCAAGTCTAGCCTATATCCGACCCCAAAACTCGATTATATATTTTATAATATCCCATTATAGAGTATAAATATTTATAAAGGGTTAAAAATAAGATTATTATTTATTGTTAAGATTATATTTTATTATTAATCCATTCGTCACGGCAGCTCTAATGCAACCATGTCGTCCGAAGGAGGTAACTCAGATACCCCAGTCATTTCTTGAATTTTTTTTTAAAAAAGGGTTTATTCTAAGAATAAAATTAGTTATTATTCATGATTTGTTAAAAATTTGGTTTTTTAACTAATCAATATTACGCGTAAATGACAACGCTCTCGGCGATGTCTGGCCGTAGACTGAGCTTAAGCTTTACATTTCACTCGCACTCGGCACATCGTACCAGATGATAGCGAGAAAAAACATATTTTTGTTTTTATTTTTCCGCAATTGCAGACAATAAAGGACAGTGATTATTTATTAAGAATCTTGGGGTACCCAATATACCCCATCGGCACAGCTAGGTTAAGAAGATGAAGTCGAAATCATATTCTTGGCAAATCATTGAGACAGAAGCATATTTATGGTACAATCTTTTATTTAATGAGAAAAAAAAACAGTAAAAAGAATTGGTGTAATGCTTATAAAAAGGTTATTGACGACCTTAGCGCTATCTATTAATACATATCGATTGCTTCGTCGATCATTTTAAGAAAATAAATGCCCGAAAAAATATTTCTTCTTTTATAAAATATTTATTTTCTTTATTCGGCCAAGTAATGTGGATATTGCGTGTTTATATTTTTTTTACAGAATGATCAATTCGACTACAAGTGCTGTTGAATAGGTCACGAAGGCAAAATTTATCTCCCAGACCCCTCAGTAAGGGAACAATAATAAAGGACGATCCCTTAGGCATCAAATCAATCCCGCAAAACATAGTACTGCCATTTTTCTAAATAATGTGCATACGTTTAACCGATGTATTAGTATGCGAGGGGATAAAATTTGAAGTGGTCCAACTCTAAACCCGGATTACCTTTTTGACCTCCGGGCCTGTGAACGTTTATTATTATTCAAACAACGGCCGACTCGTATTTTTGGACACTGGACCACAACAGTGACCTCTGCCTCTCTACCCCATTCTCTCTGGGGTTGAAATGTGCGTGATTTTTGCACAAAAAATTGAATTTTTAAAACGTGGCGCATGCAGAATTTTAAACAATGCTTAATGAGAACATATGGCAAAGCTCTAGAAAAAAATGTAAATCGACGAAATATATCATAAATACATTAATGTATACGGAAATAATCATAAATAAAATACTAATAATAATCTTAAATATTTTAAGTACGACACGTCGTTTTTTACAACAGAAAAATATTTTTCTGTAATCCTATAAGATAATTTATGACTTCCATGTCTACAATTGTTACCCAAGTTTTTTGTAAATCATTTATTTATAAATTAAATTAAAAAATGAAAGAGTGAGAAGTTGAACATAAATCTTGTTAATGGTTTAAGTACCCTTAGTAGTATTGAACCCCTAATTGCAAAAGAGGGGTATGCAATATCTGTGCATTGTAGTCCTGGACATTACGTAAAAAAACCATAAAGATATCCTCACTATATCGCATACGAGCACTAATTTTAATCATGTCACGAATAAGGGGGTAACTAACAACAATTGTATTTTACAGTATTCAAGATTTTTTTTTATTCAGTGTCGATATTTTATTAGATTTTTTTAAAATAAAAACCATTATTTAAAAATCTAAAATTGCCAAAATATGTATAAAACAACAAAAAACATAGAAAACATTATGAATATGTAGAATAATGTGGTTCGCAAATGCATTTATAACATTATCCCCATTTTTATTAGAGTAAAATATATATTCAATAAAATCATATATGTACGTTAGTTGTCACGTTATTCCATTATCCTCTTCAAGTCGTTTTATGCTCGATACTTCTCTTCCTTTTCTGCATATATAGGCTTGCTTGAGTTTCTGATTTTCTTCTTATCTAGCCGTACTACCTGTGGGGTCTCTACCCCATTTTTTTCTTTGGAATATCTCTTTAATATAAATCCTACGTATCACAAACATTTTAAATTTGTCTAAAAAATAAATATAATTCACCACAACTTCCGCATCCGATACGATGTACCATGTACTATTGACGTGTACGGCGGATACTCATTGACCAAATTATGAAGCATATCATGATAAACTATTTTTATGCTTAGAATAATCTTCATATAGATAAAGAATTCATCAATATCTTGACTTAAAATGCTTGGGGTCTCTGAGATACCCCCTTCGGACGACGCGGTTATTTTTGAGCAGCCGTGATGAATAGGTTAAAAATGTTTCTCTTCCAACCTGGACTTGTAGTTTTTTTACTCATTTTCTACATTAGTAGAGCGAACTATATACGCTACTCCATCCTTTTTGCATGTGAAACCACGTTATTCCATAAATCGCACGCCAGAATCTCACGGGAAAGTTAATTTGCTTTTGGAAATGAAAGAGATAGTGAATATTTTCATATATGGATCGATTAACGTAATCGCATAGAATATTAGTTCATAAAAACTTAGATTTTGAAGAAAAAATGTTAGTTACCACCTTATTTGAGAGACGTTTTTAATTAAACTTTAACATCTCTATGTAAAAAAAATATTTTTTTCCTGTACATCTAATACAGGCCTAGGTAAACCCGAATTCTTTTTTCAAGTCTATTAAACGAGTGCTCCCATCCGCAACGGCGTTTTGAAAACAACCATGTCATCCGAAGGGGGTCTCTAAGAAACCCCAAATATTTCAAATCAAGATATTAATGAATTCTTCATCGATTTTTTTTAATTATGCTATTATCCTAAGCAAAAAAAATAGTTAATCATAATATGCTTCATAATTTGGTTGATATTTTAGATTTTTTACGTAATCACTCGCACTAGGCACATCGTACCGGATGCGAGCGAAAAAAAACAGCAGCGAAATTTTTTTTTTACAATAAAGGCCAATTATTATTTATAATATTTATTCATTTGACTTTTTTTCAGATAAATACTAAAAGTTTGTGACATGTAGAATAAAAGAGTTTATTTAGGGTCTCTAATTGACCCCATCGGCATGGCTAGAAGACGATTCCTTGATGAATTCGTCATCATCAGACTATATTCATCATATATTAATATTTTTTAGTTAATAGTTTAATGTTATGTTTTTAGTAACTTACTTCCGTTTTAATCTGAAAAAAATAATTCGCACGCATAATACGTCTCTTAATTTTTATGCTTTGACATTTTTACTAGGAGTAATAATAAAAATTAATAAGTAAAAACGGTATAAATAGAGCGTTAGAATAAAATAAATATTGACGTGTTTACTCAAAGCCGCAAAGCAGTTTTAGAACTACGCCACGAAAATAACCGTCATTTCTTTTCGCTTTATCTAATACATACATGAAAAATGTTTGCACAAGATATAGGTTTATTTTGATCGAAAATTCGCAATGTCAATAATACATATTCATAGAATATAAAATCATTTGAGTACATACTTGAATAAGCATACGGAATAATCCTGATAAAATATTAATATCTACAGTATGGTTCATGTATGATTTTTTTCAGGACACACAGGCAAAGCGTACATCCACGAGGACGACGTATGGGTATTGACGATTAGAAATGTCAAATCGTCTGACAGGGGCGTGTATATTTGCGAATTAAACACTGATCCTGCAGTGCGCAGTTTTCACAGATTAGAAAGTGAGTTGGTTTGTGTGGTATTTAAATTTTTAATTAAATTATTCAATATTTTTTTTAAGTTTTAGTTCCGAATGGGTCTAGAGCCAGAATCAAAACACTGAAAGATATTTATTGGGAAAATTTACGCGATCCGGCCGCTGAAAATTTGTATAATTTCACCGAATGCTGTGAGGCTAATAATGTTTCGGAGCCGTGTTTCGGATTTTGTAATGTACAATCGATTCTGGACGGAAACACGGGGCAAGATCCGGAAAATTGCGAACAAGATTTCCCGGCAATCAGAAAGTGATTATTTTATTTATATATTTTTTATTATTTTAAACGAATGTATGTACATATCTGGGCTTAATTTGTAGGTGTATGACGGATGGTAGAAATCATTTACCTTGTTGTATCCAGGAAAAGGTCCCCGACATATGCCAGGATATATGTAGGGGTGAGTTCACCCCAATTACCGATAGCATCAAATCTCACGTATCGTGTTCTGCCTATATGGAGCAGACCCTAGCATGTATAGTCGGAGGAATAGGTAATATATCTTAGATAATAAAAAAATATATAAATATTATTATTTATTAACGTTTTATTATTTGTTAAGAGTTGTTGCCGGGACCTCCGCAAAATATAGAGGTGGAGCCATTGACTGAAAAGTCCTTGAAGGTCTCGTGGTCGTTCCCTTATGCTAATCATGCCTCAGTGACTGAATACGTGGTCAATATAACATATTTGACCAGCTTCGATGATGCTAAGAGCGATTCTCCGGAGAGCTATGTGATATCAACGTTGCCCGAGACATCAGAGATAAGGTCCTGGCAGATCAAAGTACCTGCCAATAAGAGGACTTGTGTCCTGAATAACCTGTCGCCGTTTACCATGTACGAGATCACGGCCATCTCCATCAATATACACGGGAGCAGTATGCCAAGCAATGCTGTGAGGTTAGTGAGACATTTTTTATTTTATAAAATTAAAAATTAAATACTTATTATATACTGTTAGTACAATCAAACCTGTTTTTGTGTTTTTGAGTAGGTATAAAAAATATTTTTTAAACACAAAAAAATATGAAGTAGGATAAGGACCGCATAAAAAAATACATAGATGATCATATCTAAATAAAAAAAATAATTTAATTATCGCTTTGATATTAATCTTTAAAAAAAATTGCACTAAAGTAGAGCGCGCAAAAACAGGTTTGGCTGTACTTTAAATTAATATACATATGATACAGGTTTTTTACGTCAAATACACCCTTTTTCAAATCAAATATACCTTTTGACAAATCAAATTGACCTCTTTTCAATAGACATTTCAATAAGAAATGGGTCAATTTGATTTGCAATAGGATGTATTTGATTTGCAAAAGGGTGTATTTGACGTGAAAAACCTGCACAAAAATTCCACATATTTTTTTATTTAATATTGTACTCATTGTCATGTAGAAAATGTTATGTTAGGGGTTCCCAGCCCTTTTTTTACATAGAACCCCTAAATAGTGTATATAATTATATATACTATTATACCTGAATATTTTTCTTCATTGACCCCTTTAAATTTTTCTTATAATTTGCAGCACACAACAAAATTATATGTTGAATAAAAAGCGTATAGATAAAAGTTTTGGATGAAAATTCTCTTAAGTTTTTGATTAAATATTAAAAAAAAAATCGTTGCATGGTTTTTTGACTTATATTGTTATATTTCTCATTGCAATTTCTATGTAAATCTATGTTATATTTTTAATTATTAAAAAGGATATTATAATATAATAATTACAATTTTTAAAAATTAAATAAATTTATCATTAATCTTTAATAGAACTCTGGAATACTAGATCCTTTGAAACTTCCATCGACCCATCTGGAAAACCACCCCGTAGGAAAACTCCGGTCTAGATACTGGAAAAATAAAATACTTCATTTATTACCGTATTTATTTTGTAGGTTATTCTAAATCTAAGAAGTGTTTTCGTTCATCACTTTATTGATGAAGTTATTTTATTTGAAATATTCATCATGATCATCATTTGCTAGCCACGAGGTACTCACTTTATGGATCTTACCAGACTGTCGAATGGTAGTCGAGGCTAAAAGAACCCGAATCTCACACGTGATATGAGGACTCTCCTTTTGTGTCCGTACCGCGGGGACTCAAACCGTCTTGGTATGCGGTTTTTTGTAAAGAGTTTCACTGGAAAAGTCACTGTTTTAAAAATATTTTCCTAAGAATAGATGTGTTTTTCATGTCAAATCAGGTCAGGTCGTGCTTATACTTACTAAGAGTGAGCTGTGAATTTAATTATTATGTAGTGAAGAATTTATCAATAAAGAATTAATTCTTTATCATTTTTTTCGACACTTTTTAATAAAAATATTTGTCCTTTACTGGAGGATTATTCGAAACTTAAATATTCAAAATTTAAAAAATGCAAATATTAAAACTTCGCAAATATTAAAAATGCTTTATGTAATTTTGATCCAGAAATATTGATTTATAAAATACCCACAAAAATAAAAGACCAAGTATAGTGATAATCTCTGATACTCTTGGTCAAGTGTTCTAGAGTATTTTAAAAATCTACTAGGAGTGAAAGCATGGGCAATGGATAATAGATGAGCTAATTGAGAAGAATCTCGGCAATCCTAAATACCGTTTCTATAAGTCCTAATAACTAGGGATAAAAAAATGGTTCTTTACATTAGCTGAGAGCATAAATCAATGGCTATCAATAAAGTCAAGTAACAATTCCAATCCCTAAGCTCGGTTAATATTCTTTTATCTGTATGGTGGGACTGCAAGAGCATAATCTATTTTGAAGCTCTTAAACCCAACAACTGGATCATTTATCGACAGAAGTAAAAAATAACGATTCTCCTTCGTCCATCGAAGGCCAGTTTTTTTGCAATACATGACAATGCTCACCCCCGTATGGCAAAAATTACATGGGAAAATTAACCGACGTCTTCATATTCTCTGGACGTCGCTTCGTCTGACATTTTCAGATTAAAGCAATAAATATTAAAAAGGCAAAAAAATAAACTAAAGGAGTATTTTGCTTCTAGTGCTCCTATCCTGTTATTTTTTTATGGGCGAATAAATTAAAATTTTGCTAAATAGATGGAAAAAGATCAAATCTTTCATTTAAAAAACTTACCTTCTTCTATGTTCTCTAAATATAAAAATAGTCAATTTATTTATAACTTTCGACTGATGATTTGATATTTAAAGCGATAAGTATAAAAATCATGTAATTTTTGACAAAAATAATCTAAAATCTTGATTCTGTAACAGGAAAAAAATCTTCCTATAATAATATATTAATCTCGGCTCATGATAATGATTTTTTTTTAAACTGCATATGAAATTTATCAGATATTATTTTGTAAGCTTGAAAGTAAATTAGTATAAGAACGATGAGAATAAAATTAAATGAGCATATCTCGAAAAAAATAATAAAACGCATTTTCAATAAGGCAAGAAACATACAAATTATCACGATTCAAGATAAGAAGGTCATCCTCTCTGATGAATCCTAATTAAACCAGCTGGCTTAATTTATGACTTTATGCAATATAAGTGCTCAGGCAACAAAAGTATATATTCCGCTGATCATTTTAAGATGTTAACGCATATTTTAAGCATCTTACCACTAAGAAAATATTGTAAATGTTGTTTTAATTGTTTGTTCTATTAAAAATAAATATTAATAAAATGAGGTGGTCCACCCAATTTGCAATAAATATTAGTTTGGTTTCGTTCTTTGATTTTTTAATAGATTGAGCTAGCAGTTTCCATATTTCGCTGAGAGCATTGCAAATAATCTAGGGCATTACACAAATAATGGGGATCGTCGGGGCCCCGATAAATATTTGCCATGTTGTTTCAGGTCGTTAACTCTGACTCCGGGCATCCTGAAGCCCCTGAAAGTAGCGGAGCCCCCCAGGTTGCCGGATACGAGACAGTGCTGTATTGATAGAGGGATCACCAACGCCACTTGTATGGATATATTTTGTGATGCCAGAAATTCGGGAAGGGCCAAGGTGAGGGATTTGTCGGGGTAGGCTGCATCGATTTGCGACGTTGCCGAATTTATTTTTTTTGTTAAATTTCAGGAAAACGACCTACTTCATTGCTCGTCCAAAGCGTCTGATGCGTTTTCGTGTCTGACCAACGGACACGATCACACGCCGTGCTGCAAGAGCCGTGGTCTTCCAGAATTATGCCAGGACCTCTGCAGAGCAGACGTCTCGCCACTGCACTACACTCATTTTAAGTAAGTGAATATTATATTAAAACTATTAACAATTCCTTAACCTTAAACCTTAATTGAAACTAGCCTAACCTGAATAATTAACTGAAATCAACCCTTGATTTACATGGTATAAGGTAAACCGGAATATAATGAGTTTGTCACTAACTGCAATCGAATAAACGGTAAAATTTGGTATTATTTTGAAGCTTTACAGTCAGCCCTTCTATAACTAATAAATAAGGACCACGTTATAGAAGTCCGCAATATAGACGCAATGCATAGATATTTCAATAGAAAATGGGTTATTTTAAAATGAAAAAGGGTTAATTTGATTTGCAAATGGTTAATTTGAATTGCAAAAGGGTTAATTTGAAATAAAAAAGGGTGTATTTAAAGTGAAAAACCTGTATTTTTATAGTATATTTATTCGATAAGGGAATGAAACAAAGACCATCTGCAAAATTTATGGAGACATCTTAATACTTGAAATATGCCATAGATCAGTGGTCGCCAAACGGTAGCTCGCGAGCGACATTTCGGTAGTTTTTGTAGGATATTTTATCATATGTATTTATGAATTTGCCTCTCAAATTTTATTATTTGACTCCGAAACAAATATTTCTCAAACAAAAAACCGATAGTGCTAGTCACTTTAACTGATCCGTCACGGTGGCTCTAAACCAACGGCGTCGCCCGTTGGGGTCTATTTACTATAGAAAAAAGATTCAATCTTTTATAGTAAATAAACCCTAAGTATTACAAGTTAAGATATTGATGAATTCTTCATCAATATCTTACTTAAAATGCTACAAATTTGATTATTCTAAGAAATAAAATAGTTATTTATGATATGCTTCATAATTTGTATATTTTTACTAATCAATATGACGCGTAAGTGACGCGCGAGCTCTGCAATGTCCCGCCGCAGACTGAGGCACGCCTCCGTCTCAGAGTTCTCGCAATTGCACATCGTACCGAATGCGAGGAAGAAAAAACTTTGCGCTTAGAAGATATTATTGTTGTTTTTATTTTTTTTTGCGCAATTGCAGACAATAAAGGGCAATAATTATTAATAATATATATTCCTTAGACATTTTTAGACAAATACAAAAAAGTTTGTGACATGTCAGATTTATAATAAACGAGTTATTCGATAAAAATCAAAAACTTGGGGTCTCAAATTGAGCTTATCGGCACAGTTAGGCAAATTTTTGTCGAAAATCTTTTTTTATTCTTATTTTATTTAAAGTTTTATAATAATAAATAATAAAAATTATATGCTTTTTCACCGTATTTTTTTGTATTATTAAAGATTTTATAATTTGGACACAATCAATAGTTTTATCTTATTAACTAGAAGTGTTTTATGTATTCTTTGAAAAAAAATCTATTTGTGGTCCAATTATATTTAAAATTTTGGATTTAGTGTTTCGCGAGGTCTTAAAGATTGTCAACCGCAGGTTTATATTAAACTTTTTTTTTAATCACAATCCTTTCAACAATTTTAATAATAATTAATTTAAATCTATTTTATTATATTGTGATATAGCTCAGCAGACAATTTAAATTTCCGAAAGTAGCTCCCATCCTTATTGAGTTTGGCGAACACTGCCATAGATAGTGCAAAATATCAGAAAGGTCCTTAACCGTTCAGACGCCACGGCGTGCAGGCACGCAAAATCGTCTAACTACCAGCGCCACGGCAAACGCTACTACGAATTTATTTATAAATAAATATAATATGTTTAAATGAAAATGAATGCAGATACATTTTTTGAAGGCAATGTGATTGTTAAAATGTCGATATGTTTAGCCGTTTCATTTTATTTGAAGTTTATACGGCGAATGGTAAAAATCCATATAATTGGCTTGGCGATTAAATGGTTAAAAATGATCGATATCACTGAGAATTGAGAAAAATCAGGGAATTGGCTTAGAATTTATGAAATACCTAAACTGTGGAGAAATAATTTAGAGAACTATGATTAAGTTATTCTGCAGTAATTAAGTAATATTTGTATAATATTATTTTGTTATAAAAAATTCTCATTACTTTCCGGTTTACCTTGTATCTATATATATATACGTGTTTTAGTGAACCACGTAAAAAAAATACATTAAATTCTATCAAACTCCATGGAGTATATTAATAGATTAAGATAATGCCTTATCCGATTTATCCTGAACATTAGGTTTACAATTTAACGACGGAATTTATGACTCGCGTTTCTATACACACTGTTAATAAATTATAATGTGTTCATATTATTTATAAATATACCATTTCTTAACATATATTTATGTAACTATAATTTTTCTGTTCGGAAAAAATTCAACTTAATGTTAGATGACAAGGGCTTAATTTAAATCAATAACTATATTATTATTATCTGGCAAAATCGGCGCTGAATCGTGATCGTTCCCCCACATTTACACGTATTTCTAAACTTATTAATATGTTTTATATTTAATTTGTTTGAAATTTCACGTCTGAAAATGATTAACCACTCGAGAATATTATAACTTTAACGGTTTTATTTAAATGTTTATTTTTATGTCCGCCATTAAAATACTTATACCTTCATATAAATAGATTAATTAAGCTAAGACACCCCTCCCCACTCTCCGTTCATCATCGTAAAATTTTCCCTGACGCTTTTCCGGGAATTACCTGTTTTTTAACGAGCCTAATTTAAACATGTCGGAATCCCTTAATGCCATCCCAGATTTAATTAAAACTCACATATAATAACCGATTGCAACAATACTTGCAAAAATATGAAAACCCTTAATTAAATTTGTTTGTGGGCAATTAAAATTTTGCGTTTGTTAGACGAATTCATAATTTTGGGTATTATACAAAGTATAATAAAGCGATTAGAAATAATGATGTTTATCTAAAATATATATAAAATTAATTTTCATATTGGAAAATGCGCCGATTTCATCATAAATGGAAAAATCATATTTTTTTCTAGGACTTGATGATCGCCTTCGAACTCGAATCCTAGTCTGATTTGTTTGTTAAATTTCATATAATGATTAATATTTTTTTTATGAGATAAATAGCTGTTTTAATTCAGTAAGACATAATTCAGCAACGACAACTCCGTCATGTTTTTCTGTTTTTACTAGTAAGTCAACATTGTCATTAAATTTTTATACGCCCTGAAATAACGTAGTTTCAAGTCTCAACATGTTTTTGTGTTATGCAAGTGTTGTGGAACAACGTTGTAACTGCATTAGTGGGCCGAGTCATTCTACATAAAGTGTTTTTCATGTATTTTTGTTGTTGTTTTCAATATAGTTTGGTATTTTGATATAAAAAGCTAGTAAAATATTGGACAATGAATAAAAAAAAATGCTAGTTACCACCTTATTTAAATGGGAACAACGACAAATAAATATATCAGTGCATAAATAATAAATACAGTGGGTACTCGACGTAGATAATTAATTTAATTTTACGCGTAAAAATAATTATTATACATAAGTATTTATATCAGGGCTGTGGAGTCGTTAAAAAAACACGACTCTGACTCCGACTCCGATTTCGATGTTTAACAACAACACGACTCCGACTTCGACTCCACGACTCCGATTCCACAACTCCGACTCCGACTCAAAAACGTTCAATTTTATCAGGTTGTTTTCCTACCTCTGCATATAGCCAATTCTTTCATGTTATAATCATAAAAATAAAACAAGATCAATCTTTATTAATTATTTATTAGAATTTATCAGGGCTGTGGAGTCGTTAAAAAAAAGCACAACTCCGACTCCGACTCCGTCTCTGACATTTGCCAACAACTCGACCTGACGACCTGACTCAAAAGTTTAATTTTGTCAGGCTTTTTCCTATTTTATGCATATTATTTTAATATATAACTAGGATCAACCAACCAACCCGGACAAATTGCAAAATTTTTCATATTGTACAATAAATGCCATAAGGCATAAATAAAAATAAAACAAGTTCAAACTTTAATTATTTGCGTTTATTTTTAAAAATAGCATTGATTATATTAAATCCACATCATAGAAGCTCTCAAATCGGAAATAAAGTTTTTAAGAGCGATAAATAACCGCTCTACGGATACTTAGGTTGGCGATAATGGTTGGCGATAACGATCAATGTTGAATTTTTTACGATTTCTAGATACCGCTGTATTGCTATTTCAACATTTAAATTATAAGTTCGATCAATTTTTTCTATTATTTTAAATGAGTCTCCTTCATCTATATTGGGACTGTGATTCAAACGAGAACGTTTTGAAAATTCGAAAAAAAATACATTTTTAATTTTAACGAAAAAGTAGTCGGAGTCGCTCGTTTATCACGACTCCTACTCCGACTCCGACTCCGACTCCGACTCCGACTCCACAGCCCTGATTTATATCATTTGACAACTCCTTCGATTCCCATACCTCTATTCTGGTTAGTTTGTTTAGTTTTTTGTTTATTTTCTTTATAAATTTAAGTGCTTTTTGAATAAGGTAGAGAAACTTCAATGAACTATCGTTGTCCATATTTTCAAATTATTATTTTAATCATTCATTTGATCAAAAGCTGCAATCATATCTTTCAGTAAATTTATTTTGGTTGTTTTTTTAGCTTACCTAATATTTTAAATCCATTAATATAATAATATTAATCGTTCTACAATCTCGATCAAGTTGAATTACGTCTTCAAATTGTTCAATCTCTTCTACTACCTTTTTCTACTAAAATGCATACTGCTAATATAACGTTTTAATATCAATATTTTGATATATTTATATGCCTTTCAAACATCCCGTAACCACGAGACGTTTGAATGTTCGACCATCCTTTCTAAAATATTTTTTATTGGATGAAAGATGTTATAATATTTCTAAATGTTTGTTCATTCTCTCTTCCCGCAATTGCTTCAGCACAAGTGAATAAAAAAATAGATGTTAGCCCGTTATCTATCTCTTGTAAAATTCTATTGGAAGGCAATAAATCACTTATTATTTATTATTATTTAAATAGCCTTCTAACACGAAGCGGGTATTTGCTACCCGGATGATACTGTGCGATCTTCGCTGGTCCTGGGTTTCTTTTATCCACTTTCAAAGATACGTCTTCAACAAGTAACACCACTAGGTTAATTAGGCTCTTCAAATACGGGTCAGGTCGCCAGCCATAAGCCCGGGAGCTAAGCTGCTAACGTGCGGATTCTAATAATAAAAATCGGACGTGGTTAGAGCCGATTTGTATTTCATTTTCTGCCTGATTGGATGCTACGGGCACTTCCGGCATCACATTCATCACCGAATCAGCACGGAAAGCGGCCTGGGCTCCTCATAGAATTGTAGGATCTACGGAGTCAGGATTGTGTCCAACTGAGTGTACGATCACGTTCGATACGGACCCGCGACAACACTTAACTTGTTGTCAAAAATAATTACAGTCAGCCCTCCTATAATGTTTCCTCTAAATTGCTTCTTTCTACAAAATGCTAATATTTTCGAGGTCAAATTACATATTTTGTTAATATAGAATATATTGCCCAGCGAAATAAAGGTCAATCAATGGTCTTTGGTTGATAAGACATTTTGTAGAAAATAGTGATTGAGAGAAAACGTTATAGGAGGGCTTACTGTTAATTAGGTTAAGTCACAAACAACTTTATTCTAATATAACCTTCTTCTATCTTATTGGCAACTTATCAATCCACTCATAGCATTTGTGAGTTTGGACTAAAAGAAAGTATGGAGGGCCTAATTGCTCATCATTAATGATGGTTTTTCTATTAAAAAAAATCTGTAATGAGCAGAAAAAGTAGTAGTCCGTAAGAGCAAGATCTGGGGAGTATTGTGGATGTGGCAAAACAGACCGGTTGTGCTCCAGAATTTTTTCTTGAGTCACTTTTGTCATGTGTGGTCTGGTGTTATCGCGTAACAGAATAATGCCTCTCCGTTCGACGAGTGCAGGACGCTTTTCCAGTAGTTTTTCTAGAACTCTTTGCAGCTGCTGAACGTATCTATCGGCAGTAATCGTTTCGTTGCGCTTCATCAGCTCGCGGTGGATTATTCCTCGACGATCCCACCATACACACAATAAAGTTTTCATGCCGTGAGTATTGGCTTTAGGGTCCGATAGGGGTTGATCCTTATTCAACCATTGTTTTTTGCAGAAAATATTTTTATAGGTGATCCATTTTTCATCACCTGTTATTGTCCTGTTCAAAAAAGGCTCGATTTTATGCCGTGAGAGAAGACTTGTGACAAAAGACATTCACTGAGGTCTAGGTTCTTTTAGAAATGCACCTAAAACAGCTGTCTTGAGCCCTTTAATATTAGATTGGGAGCCACCAAACACAATTAAAGTCGATTTCGATTTTTTCCCACGTCTATTATTTCTGACACCTTTGTGTCTTCTAAATACTTTCCAAAAAAAATCCAAATCAAATTAGTCTATGATGAACTATACAGCACATACAATTGACTAATATTTATTATAAACAAGACACTTTCGAGTCATCTTTATAAATTTATTTATTATATTCAAGGCTTTGAGAATCGCTGTTATTATCGAAAGCGTAGTAACACGCCCTTTAAAAATTAATATCTATATTTTATGGTTACAGGTGTCTGGAATATATGAACGATTATATAAATTGTTTATTGCAAGGTTATGGCGTATTACCTGGACCCCCATCAAGGGTACACGTGACCAATGTCGATCCGTATTTTGCAATTTTGCACTGGTCAGCGCCCCCCACTTTGGGAGACACCGTGCAATACTACAATTTGTATTACAGAAAGCTAAACGCCGAAGACGACCGCTATGGAATCATAAAAAGGGTAAGTGCATTTTTTAATAACAATCAATCATTTAATAAAATAAAATTTTAAATATAATATAGTATTTTATAGATACACTCGCCTTATATTTTGGAAAATTTGGACTCAAACACCGATTATGAGATATATATTAATCCAGTGAACGCCCATGGAATCGGCGAGCCATCGGCTAGATTAATCTTTAAAACTCAGAGCAAAGTAATTAAATTCATTTTATTAAAAGTTTCGTCTTATGGTTTGCAGTATTGATTCGTGTTTGATTTTTAGTTGTTTCAAGAGGAGCTTAAAAAGTCGTTAACTTATAACGTGACGACCTGTTGTATGGCGGTCTCGCTGTCTGAAGTTTGTTTACCCCTGTGCAATTACGATGCCAAAATGTCGGATCTCAAATCTCTGGGAAGTTTGTGCAGTCAGGAGTTTCATAAGATAATCAGATGCGGTGTAGGAGGTAACTATACAACTACCTCATATTTATTAAATATTTTTTGCACGAATCAACCCTTTAAATTAACTGAAAATCATATTAAATTAATAATTTCATAAACATCTATCTAAATTATATAAAATTATTTACTGGAGTAAATAAATAAATACACAGTAAACCCCCATATAACGCCAAGATAGGTTCTACGTTATAGGAGGGACGTTATAGGGGGTTAATGTTTTTTATTATTTTATTATGTAATTTTATGTTTTGGTTTGAAAGAAATCAGTAAATCAAATATTTTCATTTTTCTTTTTTTTGCATTTTTACGTGTTTACCAGGGCAAATGACTCGCACGATTAGCGATATCCTTTCGTATTTTGGCTGACGTAATCTTCCCGCAACTTGCATGCAGGGAATCGACGTTATAGGAAAACACTTCCGCAAACGTTATAGGTGTGTACGTTATAGTGGGTTTGCTGTAAATGACATACATTTGTATGCGGTCTTCACTTTGTCGTTTTAATAACCATAAATAAAATCTAGCTGTTGACCAAAGTACCTAAGATACGATGTTGAACTATAAATCTAATTAATAACAGGATAAAAAAAAACGGGTCCTTTAAACTCATCCGTCACGGCAGCTCTAAAACAATTGTGTCTATCGAAGGGGTATCAGAATAACTCATCATTTTCATATTTTTTAAAAATGGATTATTCTGATATTGAAAATAGTTATTCATGATACAGTTTTTTTACGTCAAATATACCCTTTTGCAAATCAAATGCATCATTTTACAAATCAAATGCACCCATTTGCAAATCAAATACACCCTTTTGCAAATCAAATACAACTTTTT
>JAGXCT010035466.1:36334-46705 GCA_022495035.1 Philopotamus ludificatus | reverse complement strand
AGCTCAATCTGTGGCGATACATCGTCGAGAGCGTTGTCATTTACGCGTCATATTAATTCGTATAAAAACCCAAAATATCGACAACATTATAAAGTATAACATGAATAACTATTTTTAATAATAGAATAATCTATTTTTTGAAAAAAGTCAAGATATCGATAAAGAATTCATCAATATCTTGACTTGAAATACTTGGGGTCTTTTTTACGTTAGAAATAGACTCCCTTCGGACAACGCGATTGGTTACAAGCCACCGTGACGGATCGATTAAGAAAACGTTTCTAGTTTTAACAATTCTGATTACTCAATAACTTTCAGTATAATAGCTATTTTTTGTATTTTAACGTTTCGAAATGGTTATAAAATATGAGGTTTTTATTTATCCATACTTTACTTTGTCCTCGTTTTCTAGGGTTTGAAGCTTGGTCTCCTTTCCTTTTCATCGAGGTTTTATTCGCATTTTATGTTTTAATGTGGAGAGATTGAAAGGATCGGTGTTCATTTAAAATGTCCGATAGAAAATGGAGTATGTTTTTGATTGAATTTTTGTGAGTAGTCAGAATAGTATTGTGGAGTTAAAAAAGGGTGTGTGGCAAGAGTTTTAATATATTTGTTTAAAATTAGGATTTCAAGGTCTTTGCGTATGTTAGCATTCCGGATAAACCACCGGCTATTCTTTGTATTATTCACGTATCAGATGTTTTCATGTTCTTATCTTTCTGTCTTATTTTATTCTTCTTCTTCATGAGTCGGCACCCTCGTGTCTGATGATTGTGGCCATTCTTGGCCAAATCTTCTTGAATGTGGCTCTTCTAGATACCCTGCATTCCGTACTACACATTGCAGTTTTCAAAAATAAAGCCCATTGTGGTTTTCACTCGTTTTTTTTCAACAAGGTGACCAGAGTAGCACAAAGTTCTTCAGCACACATTTCAAAGGAGTCAATTTTTTTATCATATTTTTCTTTATGGTCCGTGTTTCTACGCCCAATTTAATTAAAGTATCGTTAATTTATAACTATTTATGAATATATTTGTATGTGCCTCCCAGGAGAAGAGCAAGTACCTGATGCGTCTGGTGATCCATGAGGTGACCGAGCTGGACGAGGGCGACTACTTCTGCCATGCGGAAAACGCTTTTGGTTCAGTGGTTCACCCTGTGGCGGTTCGGATCCACAACACAGCCACCACCCACAACGTCACCCAGTGCTGCATCGAACAGAACGTGACCGCAGGATGCATGGAGGCGTGCAACTTTTATCTGGACATCGATCTCGTCATAGAAAAGCCCGAGTGCATCGCCGATTTCGATAAATTAATGAAGTGTGCCGCTGACGGATCAGGTAAATGCTCGAAAATGCTTTTGTCTGAACAGCAATTAAGGGTTAAATATTATCCTTGCTTTGTACGCGAGGCGTAACATTATTTTAGTCTTAATTTTTTACGTTGTTGCTTCCGAGTGCCCGGATGACTAATGGCGCAATTCTTCCCCAGACCACAGGAGCTGTTGCGCGGCATGGGGAGTACCAAGACGATGCCTAGACTGGTGTAGAGGAGAGCCACTCCTAAGTGCTCGACTTTGTGTCCTGTCCCACACCAGACAAATTGCTGGATGCTTTCACGAGGGGAGAGACAAGTTGCCGGGACCGCCGCAGAACGTCAGGGTGGTGGCTCTGGACGAGCGCTCCGTAAGAATCAAGTAGGCAAAGCAAATTATTAACATCGCAAGACGCCACCAAGGGCCTTACTAAGTAGATTAAATTGTTACTAGGTGGGACAGGCCGATGAAGAATCCGCACACGGTCGAAATCTACAGGGTGTTCTGGCGTCCGATCGGCATACGCTCGCCGGAGAAGATGGACACCAAGGAGATGAATCTGCACATCACAGCACTGAAGGAGGGAGTGACGTATGAGTGTGTAATTAAAGCCGGGAATCACTTCGGTAAGTAATAACCCCAATACCAATGAGATCTAGTTGATTCGATTATTCCGAATTTGCAATTACTAAAATATGTTATGTATAAAATTTGTGTTGGGTTGAATCGCTAATATAATGAAGCAGAGATTAAAAAAAAATCTACACATATTTAATTTGACATTTCTGGTGGTGCATTGCAAATATAATTTTGCGAAATTTTTCAAATCAAATCCGTAATTTGGATTGTGATTGATAAAAATAAATCATGGTTTTATTTTATTTATATATTTATTAATCATAAAACAATGCATGATTAATAAATATATAAATAAAATAAAACCATGATTTATTTTATTTATATATTTATTAATCATAAAACAATGCATGATTGGCATTACAGATCCGTAAGGTCCTTAATTTTTCTGGAGAAGAAACGTACGAGATTATGCCAGAACCCAAAATGAGTCTAGCATCATCGACTTTATTAAACGCTCTTTCAAAGTCCTTATACATAGATAACATCGACTTGGACCCCCTTATCCAGTGACTTAGACACAAAATTTGAAAAACTAAAAAATCCCGTACCTGTTAAGCGCCAAGGCCGAAATCCAACTTGCTCATCGACAATTCTACCTTCAATTATTATTATTTATTATTTAAGTGGCCTATTAACCCTGAGGCGAGTCTTTGCCAACTGGGGGATACCTCCATTTCAACCATGATGTCATGACTATGACGGTCTTCTTCCAAGTTATCTAGGTTCTTCAAATACGGGCCAGGTCGCCAGCCATGAGCCCGGGAGCCGAACTGTCAGCGTGCGGATTGTAACAATAATAATCAGACGAGGCTAGGGCCAATTCGTATTTAATGATAGCGGCCTGACTCCTCATAGCTCCGTAGGATCTACGAAACCATGATTGTGCCCAACCACTATCGCCTTCAATGACGTTATATTTTATACAATAATGTTAATAATGTTTATTAATCCCAGGATTCGTAAGTATTGAAAATTGTTCAGCTTCCCGGGATCACGGGATTAAATTTTCTAATAATAACGACGTTAGTACTTAAATATTTTTCGAATTGACAGCCTTGTGTAATTGTAACCTACAAATACCGCGATGTAGTGCAGGAGCGCTGTCTGCTTGTCAGCGCTACCAGCGTTGTGTATTGGATGGATGCGGGGCGGCAGCGGGGGGGGGGTACTGACTCACAGCTTCTTTGAGCCACGTGCCGCTTGTCACTTATTTTATTATTGCTTTTTTAAATCGACCACCATTTGTCAACAGCGAGTCGATTTGTGGTCATTCTTCACGTTTAATATAAGAAAATATTGCCCATTACTAATTGCTCTCTAAATATACGCGCAATACAAGACAATTTTAAAGAAATCGAAAGCCACCAGCATTGTGCAACGAAACAAAAGCATTCGAAATGTCAATGCGATCCAGGAAGCCAACATAATTCATTGGGACTAAACATTACGCAGAAGAATAAAGAATGGGAGGTCCTTTGTCATATAGACCACCGGGAAACAATAAAACAAATAATATCGGAAGTCGACATGACTATTGTGTCTTCAGAGAATAAAAAAGGGCAATATAGAGTAATTGCAACCGAAGAATTCCACGGTCATTGTGAAGAACGGGTTGTAAAACCAAAGCAAAGCAGGTGGCCCATAATTCAAAATACAAGAACGCTCATCAAAGATATTTATGGACAAGCATGAATTATTTAACAATATCAAAGAACCCCTTTGATGCCAGAAGATGGCATAGGATTAGACACCACTCCGACAACTCGGAAGCCGACCACACCTTGAGATCAGCGGGATAGTTGATCAACAGTTAAATACCTTGGCAGAAGTAATGTTCATGAAAGAAATAGGAGTTCAAGTCTTACTCTCATATCGAGACCATCTCTTCGTAAGCAAAGGAAACTTTGCTTCGAATCCAGTACCAAAGGAATCTCTGGGAACCTTTACTTCGAATACCGTACGAAAGAAATCTTTGGGAACCTCTACTTCAACATTCAGTACCAAAGAAATCTTTGGGAGCCTCCTGTCACCGTACCAAGAATATTTTCTTCATCGGAACAGAGATAAACATATCATACTGACGACACCAGTATCATTTCAATAAACAAACAAAACAAAGCGGGTTTCACTTTAATACCGATCTTCAAAACGATCGTCAACTACCGGACGTTCATAATTTGGCAACAGCGGTCGTGTACCTTTTTGATACTCGAGCATGTGTGCCTTAACAATTTGGTGGCAGCGATGGGATACCATTTTTTTGGTACTACTGTCGCGCCCCCCTAACATTGCTAATACTTTTACCTCATCTTATATTTATTAGGTGTAGTAAAAAGTCATTTCGTATTTTCAAAGGGTAGTTTTAGAATCAGTTGTTTTTAGTCCTTTGACGAGTCAAGACGTGTTATTTTATTGTGGGCTTGTCGAGACACGTCTC
This sequence comes from Philopotamus ludificatus, assembly GCA_022495035.1. Taxonomy (NCBI): domain Eukaryota; kingdom Metazoa; phylum Arthropoda; class Insecta; order Trichoptera; family Philopotamidae; genus Philopotamus; species Philopotamus ludificatus. The sequence goes on along the minus strand of JAGXCT010035466.1, from coordinate 42,312 downwards.
GCCTGTGTTCATCACAAAACAAATAATTTTACTCCACCCAGACGCAATGGACGAGTTTGTTTCTTCAGAGGACTATTTGCGAAACTGCATACTCTTCCAGTTTCTCTCCAAGAAAAGCGCAACTATCGCTACAAGAAACATTTGCGACATTTATGGAGACGTATTAGAATTGAATTTGAATTTTATGGTTAAAATACGACGGCAATTTTTACTACGCCTAATATATTTTAAATATTTCGCAGCACCCCCAAATGTTTTACCCATGAACCGCCACTGGATATGACCATATTCTATTTCCCATTGAATGCTAAGATATGAATTGTCACTTTTTAAATTAAAATATATTAAAATAACGCATGAGATGAGCACCAAGCTCAAGAAATAAAAATATAATACTGCGGATGCTGTAGTCTACTTATTTGAATTTTCAACATCCCCGAAGATGATTTTGATTTGATTTTTTTTACAGGTACATCGGCATTGACTGAGCCAATCCAATTCACCGTCGGTGATAAGTACGTGATAGCAGCTGCGTCAATCAATAACAATCTGTCTCACAAAGGGCTGCTGATCGGCATCGTACTGATTTGCCTCATCGTCGCATCGCTACTCATTGGACTTGTATGGCTCGTCAGAAACCGAAAAGTGAGTAATATTCTCTAGTTATTATCATCATTCGAATAATTAAATTTCAATTAAACTATACATTTTAAATAGATTTTTGGTATAAAGTCATTGAGCGGAGTAGCGTTTGAGAATCCCAGCTATTTAAAAGAGATCAATACTGATGTTGTTCAAAATGTAAGTATTTCATAGAATTAATAAATACTAAATGCGATGGTCGCATATTTAAATTATTGAGTTTTGCAGGGCGGCGTTTCGGAAAGCACGAGCAACGGCACTGTCAAAAGTTTGCCTTCGGTCTCTGGTGGGACGGTGATGAGACAGGAGCTTCTGCAGGTACAACAAGAGGTAAATCCATCGCTGTACGAAGAGCTAAAGCTTGGACATGACGGGGCAGGGTTCAAAAGGTTAAAACTCATGTCGAGGGGAGACGAGCATTTTTCGAGGGGCAACCAAGAAAAAATCTTGTCCGAAGAGAACGGTCGACGAGAGACTGAAATAAAATATTAATTCCAAAAAAAAAAATAGTTATTTTGGCCATAAACGCTTTCAAATTTCTTTCTTCGGAAGCGATTTGAGTGTTGTGCAGAAATTCGTCGGTTTGTTGCCATTAGGTATAAACTTTCGGTAAAAAAAACAATGAAATGATCTTAAAAGTCTGAATGTAGTGTAAAATTTGTATATACATAATTAATAAAGAAATTTCTACAGTATTTATTATAAAAAAAAGTTGTGATTTTGCATCAAACGGGGGGAACGAACGACACTGGCGTGTTGTTGTCGATAGCCGATCGTACCCGAGCGCGCAATCGGATGCGCTCGGGTCGTGTCGAACGGTGGGGATGTGCCAAACATAATAAAATTTAATCTTTATTCAATGAATGCATATTTTTATATAATATAAATATGTAAATGAACTTCATTACCGATTTGTTTATACAATTTAACAGTGTAGTTATTCATTGTAAAAATAATAATTAATAAAATATTTGTTCCATATTGAAAAATGTTAGAAATTTTGAACATTGTAAATAATTAGAGTTGTAAATAAATTATTTTACAATACAAAATGCGTATTATTTTATTAAAAAATCAACTAAAAAATAAATCGTTTTACTGTAACCTAAATAATCGTTTAACCCCTTTCAGTGTCACGCGCATGACGTACATGATCGAGATTCTTTCGAGCTTTGACTTGTCGTTACATCTGAACTAGAGGGAGTTAAGCAATGGTGTTTGTTTAAAAAATCAGCTCATAAATACATCTAGCAATAAATACACAGCATATTAAAAAATAGTTATAGGAACCATGTAAAATATAAATATGATCATAACCATTCAAATCGCTCGTGGTGTCTCAGTCATATCACGCGCGGCCCGCAGTAGTATCAGAGATGTACTTCGGGTCAGCGATTGTCAACAATGTTCCACGTACATTATTTAAAATTTAAATAAAATTCTATAATTATAATTAAAGTTTGGATATTAATTAAACACGTGGGAATCACGGTCGAACATGAAATTTGATTGAAAAATTAGTTTAAAAATAATAAAATTAAAAATCAATAATTACATCAATAACTATCTATGTCTATGAAGAGATAACAGCAGAAACAATAAAAACCGGATTTAATCTGTTATAAAAAAAAGGAGCGACCGCAAAATATTTGTTTGCACTTTTATCGTATTTTTAAGTATTTCTTATTTTTAAATATTGCATAAAATTCATCTATCTTTTGTTTATAAATGCAGAATACCTAATATTATTAGAAAAAAATCCGAAAAATTGACATTATTCGATATATTAGAGTAAAAAATATTGACAAAAGGTTGCCCAGCCCCGGCGAGTGGCGCGTGGCACATTGAGTCGCGCGCATGTGTGAGTCACATCCGGCGGCCGCAATCTGTGTGAGCAATTTGATCATTTGTTCGATGTATTATTACGAAAATAAAGAGAATCGAGTTATTTTTTTTAATTAAAATGGAAGAACATATCCTAATTCACACGTTTGCATAGATCTCGTATAAGAAAATGGTATAATATAGCGGTAAAACAGTGTATACAAATCACCTCGCCAAAATAATTAGGTAAAAAACAGCGCGACACAGAGGGCACAATTTGTTCTCAAACCCGTGTCATCGTAACGGTTAATACATACAATTAAGTTTGCGTTCAGAGAATAACAATAACAGTAAGCCATCCTATTACGATCCCTGATATACCGCGGTTTTCCATTACAAGTTCAACAGTCCCTCCTAGAACGTAAATATTCAATATCAAATTACATATTTCGTAAATATGTATCAGGGCTGTGGAATCTCCGATTCCGATATTTACCAACAGCACGACTCCGACTCCGACACCACGACTCCGACTCCACAACTCCGACTCCGACTCAAATCAGGTTGTTTGCCTACCTTTGCATATAGTAATTTTTCATGTTATAGGCATAAAAATAAAACAAGATCAAACTTTATTAATCGTTAATTAGAATTTATTCTTAAAAACAACATTGCTTCTATTAAATCAGTATTCATAGAAGCTCTCAAATCAGAATTGAGAATTTTAAGAGCGGAAAATAACCTCTCTACGGATACTTGAGTTGGCGGCAATGGTGTAACTGTTATAAACCGGCATAGTCCGTCCGTATCATTTCTGGGCTATCGATATTCTCGAGTGCGCCCCTATCCTTCTTACGTAAAGTGTGCCACAGAACACATTTTGTCGTCATCGTCACGTGACTCTCAGGACCGGGTATAAATATGTCCCATTTTGGACGCATCCATATACATTGGCTCGCGCCGTCATGGCAGCCACATCTCCGTGATTTATATCGTACCGGAGATACGTCTCCGGGATCTTCATCATCTCGTACCAGAGATACGTCTCCGGGATCTTCATCATCATCTCGTACCAGAGATACGTCTCTGGGATCTTTATCATCGTCTCGTACCGGAGATACGTCTCTGGGATCCTTTCGTCACACCTATCATCAAACTGACGACACCTGCAAAATCTGTAAACATCATCAACAAATAGAAGCGTGTTTCACTCTGTCTAGATCTTCCGAAGACGCGATCGTCGCTACCGGACGATCGAACGCGTTTTCAGCGCCAGCGGTCGTGTACCAGCATACGCGACCTCGGGTGCCTTAACATTGGAGGCAGCGACGGGTTCCATTTATTGGACTACTGAAGACTTTTTATTTTTTCTTGTTTATTGAGATATTTTTCAAAATCGTCTTCAGATTCAGCGGTGTCGGATGAAGATTGATCAAAGCTGCCTAATGTCGTCCCGTTTCCCAATAATCTAGTTCAACAATAGGGTGACCATGGTGTGACAACTACAAAGGTGCATGTCGCTGCAGGCTTGGATTTGTTTGATGTTAGGCTTCGGATAAACTTTTTTTTTACACATTCGTGACTAAAATGCAGGATCTCTTCAGCTCGCTTCAGGTTTTTGTTCTAACCAAAATAAGATTTTTTTGGTTTCTAGATCACATCTGATTAGAATCCCAGATATTATACATATTCGTTGCCATATTGAACATAGATAAGAGTTATTTATTTTTTAATTTGTTTAACCTTGGATTACGATAAATAAAATCTTCAAATATATAAAATTCACGTGCTGAGCATATATTGCGATTATAACTGTTGATATTTCTATTGACATAATGTAATCAATCATACTTTTTATTGATCTGAGATGACACTTAAATGATAACAAAATTACATAAATTTAATTAACTCTACAATAAATCAATCGCAAGATCTTTAAGACCAGGCAAGCTGAACCAGTGTCAAATGTTAAGGTTATATTTTATTTTTATTTATTTATTTATTTTATATTATATTATGATTATAAAGATGAATAGGAAAAATCTAAATTATAAGTATCGAAGGGTTATTAAATAAAAAAATAAGATAATAAAAATATTATAATCAGACCTCATATAACGAAGAAAACGGGACAACTTTACAAAAGTACGTGTTATAGAAGCCATGGCATCCTTACAAAATTTAGGTTAATGGCTTAAATTGAAGGAAAACAATGCATAGCTCATTTTTTCATTGTCATATTTGAATGATTTTTAATAGTGTTTTACCTTTATATTTTAGAATTTTTAAATATTAATTAGTTAAATGATTTAATGTTCTAATATAACTGAATAGAACACATGAGAGAATTGTTTCAATTGTATTAATGGTGTTTGAAAGTATACAAATATTTTTGACGAATCTTCACTAAAGATTTAGAAATATAAATCCCATAACCCTCCTTCAACTTTCCAAATGACGCCACAAACCTACGAGCTAGTATTAAAAAAAATAATAAACAAAAATTTGATCTACTTCTCAAAAAGATTCGTAATTAATTCGTATAATGTAATTATCTGAAGCAATATTTATGTTATGTGATGTTGAAATAGATTTGATAATGCTGGAAATACTTAATAACAAAATAATAATACATTACTAAAATCCATAAGAAAATTAATATTCAATTGGTAAATGGCATATAAAGATTATTTTTATTAAATTTCAGAATAATTATTTCATGAAGATTTAATTAGAAAATGATTTAATATGCGAAAAAATGTGCCATTTTTTTTTCTGTTTTAATTAGCCAGGGGATAGTCTCGATTAAAAAAAACATCGAGAATCAATATTTGCTTAATTTTACATAAAAAAAGTATTGACGATTTATACAGATGTTATTGTAGTCCAGCAAGTGGATTTTTGTTCAGGCTCTTCGCATAAACTTCACGCGGCAAGTTTCTTCGCCAAACTTGGTCGTATGAAATATGGAAATAAAATCGCCGAGTTTCTGAACATGTCTGTACCGGCAGGAAGTTCAGGAAGTGTAATTGCATCCTGCTCCGTGGCTCGAGTGCATCTCCAGGATTGAAAATCCATTTCGGCAAGTCTCGGTGAAAGGAGACCTACACTCGGCTCACCAACTTCACGGCACATTAGCGACGCCGATCGCGATTCGATTCCGATTTTATTTGGTTTACCATCCAGCGGCAAATAAACTGCTTTGGTATATATATAGTACGTGGCTCATCTGTTGATGAGGTGTATATACATTTTCGGGCGTTGCTCTAAATTATATTAAACACGTACAAATATATGTGATGAATAAATTATTAATGAGACGATATACAGACATTCACCTAATCTAGAGCATAGGTTCCCAACCTGTAGGTCGCGACCCCCAAGAGGATCGCAAAGGGTTTTTTGGGGGGTCGCTAACTTATATAACTAAAAAAATATTGACTAAATTGCAATTTTAATTTTTAATGGTCTCTTGGAGAAACGTAAATATTCAGAAGAATATCTGAAATTTG
>JAGXCT010035466.1:0-15850 GCA_022495035.1 Philopotamus ludificatus | reverse complement strand
CGAATAATTCTTTTAATATAATCCTACATGTCACAAACTTTTTGTATTTATCTAAAAAAGTCCAAAGAATAAATATTATACATAATCATTGTCCTTTATTGTCTGTAATAGCGAAAAAAAAATCTGTTGCCATGTTTTTTTTCGCTCGCATCCGGTATGATGTGGCAAGTACGAATCATACTAGTGACACGTGCCACGAGAACTCAGCCGGCGGTGTGTATGGAGATTTTAATCCAAGACAAGATGAGGGTGAGCAGATTCTATTGATATATGGCGGAGAACCGATGAGTATGTGGAGCAACAGGTTATGGAGATGACGATTTCAGAACTCAATTTGAAGAAGAAAACATGCAAAAAGGGATGCAGGGATCTTACAAGAAATTAAGTATATATATCCGGTTAACAGCAAATAGTAGGATACTTTGAAATGGATTGTTAGAGATAATAATTCCAAATAATTGTTACAAGTGAAGGAAGAATATTTCTTTTTATTATTAATATTTACAGAGAATTTGGGATGGAAAAAAGAATATATTAAATTTTCTATATATTTTTTTGGGATACCTGTATTTTCTGTGAATGAAAATTGTACCAACTTTTAAGCCGGAAGTAGAATAATGGAAGTTGTCTGTTCTCAACGTTTGCTTTGTCCCCCGGCGACAGTTATTGAACGACTTTCTATTATAATGTGGGTAACCTCCCTCGAGTGGAAAACGTTGGATAAATCTTATTAAAGAATCCTCCTGATAATACTTCGAAGGGGTTATTCGGGCTGGTTTTGCATAAAATTTAGACAAATTATTCCAACAAAAAAAAATCCATAGTCTCATTAGTAACTTAAATTAATACCGACCAATTTTTCAGAGACTAAGATTATAAATAATTAAATTATAAACTTTTTAATAAAACAGAGTGGGCCGTGATTTAATTCCGTGGGCGCCGACCCAAATGGGACTTAATCCAGTTTTGTCCCGTGATGTTTAACTCGAAGCTTTAAATTAATTAAAAAAGGTGTCGCAGAACCAGGGACTACTCCTTCCTTGGCGTGCTCCTCCTCCCCCCAGGGAGATCCTGTTCCACGTGGAGTCAAGACGTGTCCATTGAATTTTTTTCATATTTTTGAGGTCACCGTGAGTATGTACCTGATAATGTATGGAGATGTACTCTAATGATGCCTGGTTTGTGAATTTCAGCAAGTTGTTGCGGTTGCAAGCTGACGCCAAATAAAACCAAATGAAAAGTGATGATGCGACGCCCGGAAAAACAAAATGCTGGAGAGAAAGGGACTTTAGATTTGCTACACGGTGTTCTTAACATTATATTATATTCGCCGCCTAATAAAAATATTTATTAAAATTATTTATTCATCAGTAACCATCCTTTTAAAGATATATAATATTTAAAAACAAGTATTATTTATCTTTCGTATGATTTTGTTAGATTAAAGTTAGATAACATCTGAATTTCTAATGCAAATGCCTAATAATTCTTTATTTTTATTAATTAAAGTAATTTATATATATTTCTGATCGCTCTGTATCAGTATGCTTATAGGCATTTGATGTAGGGGTGAAAAAAATCCCCTAGTATTTCGGGGACAGAAAATGAGGGAAGAAGGAAGGTGTCTTGCAGGTGTTACTCCTAACGAATGAAAGCGTAAAAAATATTTTTTTTACAACTTCCACTAAATAATAAATCAAAAATGATAAAACTTTATGATTCTCTGCGACGTTTCGCATAATTTTTAATAAAAAAAAATAATGTTAAACAAATGGGAAAGTAATAGAAATTGAATTAGGGAAGCGAGCAATTTAGCAACCGACGTAAAATAAAACTTTTATATTTTTTTGCGTTTTTAAATTGAAGCTTCCTCTGCTTTTAATATCGGGAGATGACTTTATTCTTCAGACTGCGATGCATAAATCACTCAGCCCTGCCGTAGAAAAGCGGATGTTGAATAAATCTTAAGGAGCCAACACACGATAATACGAATATTTTAATTAATAATAACATTATACAACAATCGGATGACAGATCGTGGCGTTGAAGCATCATATCTCCAATTAAAAATTAAATAATACGATAATTTATCAATCCATCACAATACTTTCGTTAATCGCGCAGTCGCGGATTAAAAATAAAAATAAACATCGTAAATCTCACTTCCGAGCACAAATGCCTCCGCCGTACAAAAGCGCCGACTCGAGCTACCCGGGTGGAAGGGCGCTGGCTAAGAAAATAAAAGAAAAAATCGTCGATAAAACGTGAAAAATGCCCAGGAAAATCCAGACCAGGCCCTGGACCGGAGGTGCCGGCGGCGAAAAGTCAATTTGCATTATTGGTATTCTAAATGCGGCCCTGACTACGCAAATAAATACCCGTCGAAAGAAAAAAAAGGGGCCCGGAGGAATTTATCCATCGTCTCGGGGGCCCCCAATCCCGTGTTTGTACGTCTATTTTATATGGACGAAGAGCAATGCAAACATGTATACGCGAACGTCAATATCGCAGTCGTGTGCGGCGCCAGGAAAAGCCGTCGGAAAATTCAATTGTAACAGAAGAAAGAGCTGTTAATTCGACGTCTATAATTGAATCTCGACTTGGGCTGTATAGACAGATCTTATAAAATGTCAAAGATAAACTATTAAGCTTGATAAAATCATTGACGAACAGATGAAAAATCTTTTTAGATTTTTTTTATATAATAGAATGTAAAATTACAAATAATTTATTTATTTTATGGAAGCGGATATTAAGCTGTTTACGAATAAGTCAATCTATCACGACAAGAAATTTGGGTCCTGTATGAATCATCGGCAATAGCATTAGACCAACGCTGTACCATGTGTGCATCTATGTTATCCGGTTGAGAAGTTAGTGTTCCCACTCTTCAATCAGTCCTAACAATGAAGAATGTCCTTCTCTGTGTATGGTGAGATATCTCTGAAGTAATACACTTCGAGTTGCTTAAACCTAATCAACTGTTCAGACGCCACGGCGTGCAGGCACGCGAAATCGGTCTAACCACCAGCGCGCAAACGCTACTACTAATTTATTTATGAATAAATATAATATTTTTAAATGAAAATTAATGCACGGTCATCTTTTGAAGGTAATGTGATTGTTAGAATGTCGATATGTTTAGCCGTTTCATCTTATTTTAAGTTTATACGGCGCACGGTAAAAATCCATATAATTGGCTTGGCGATTAAAGTGTTAAACATTTATCACCATCATCATCATGGGCGCAACAGCCCTGTTGTAGAGATCTAGCCTAATCCAATACCCTTTTCATCCGGTCTGCCGCCACGTCGCTCCATATTCCGGTAGGATTCAATGATTCAGTGTTCCTATGTATACAATCCTACCCCCTCGGCCTTGGTCTCCCTTTCCTCCGGGGACAAATAGGCTTGTAAACCATAAGCCTTTTCGATGGCTGACTGTCCCGCATATTTGATACGTGACCGGAGTCTGGCCGCTCTGACAGCGGTGATCAGAGGCGCGCCGTCCATATGGCCAGACTGTGCGGCGCACACAGGCGCCGGGAGATTGACAAATATCAAATATTATTCATTAAACTTCCTAGATTTTTTTATTGTAAATATAAGGCCCCAATTTAAGTTCTGCACACATTTGCCACTTTCGGCGCGCCACTAGTATACCTTGTATAGTTGTTACAGCTCCCCGTTGCTTCGGATATGCCATTCCCCATTGTCCAATACGGCTCCAAATATTCGTCTCTAAATCCTCCTGTCCGGGATACCCAGTTATCGCTCAACTTGTACTTGTATTGTGAAAGCCCAACATTCAGGCCCATATGTGAGGACTGGCCTGATGGCCTGGCCTGATCATGTAGAGCTTAACTTTAGTCTTCCTAGAGAGGTATCTCGACCCTGGATGCTGTTGAAGTCGAAAGTAGCACCGGTTTGCCAGCGTGGTTCTTCTTCGTACTTCCAAATTAGTTTTATTATTGTTTTGTAATAAGTGAGCAATGTGAGACACGTGAATTCCTGGATGATCTGGAAACTGTACTTTTTGACTCTCAGGGGCTCAAGGTTCACTCGTCCTTGGCATACGGGCATGTATTTTATCATGGTCTCATTGACCTTCAGTCCCATGCCCATTGCTTTTATCATTATTCGCTGGGATGCACCCTTGAGAGCCGCCCGAGATTTGGCCACAATGACTATGTCTTTGAATTAATTCCAAAGGATCCCATCAAATACATCGATGAGTATAAACGGATACTTAATTCAAAAAAAGCCAAACGTTAAAGCCAACCCCCCTGCATAGAAACCCGCCCTTTAGGCAAACATACAAAATGTAGGGTTAAGAGTTTTTTTTGTATTTCGTAAATTGTACGAGATCATTACATAAAAAAATTTGAGATATAATTTTTTTAAAATGTTTTAATATTATTTTTAGTTTAGCTGTATTTTATTGTCAACCAACGGGTATTTATTGACTTTTATTTACGAAAAATGACCTTGAAAATTCAGCACAGCGCAGTATAAAAGGGCGCTCTAGAAGAAAGCACTATGTGAGGGATTGTCGCACACGCTATAGAAAATCAACCATAGCAAGGTGCGCTATAGGAGAGTTGACTGTATTAGGAAAGGAATGTTAGATGATTTGACTGAGTGAAGTGGCGTTTGAGAGAAGGAAAACGCTCTCATCCTCGAAAAACTAAGCATGAGATGCAAACCCAAGTTATCTATCGCATGCCAGATGATGAATTCTTTAATATTGTAAGCACTTAAAGCGAAAATAATATCTTTTCCTTAAACTGATACCCTCATATACTATTCTCTGCTTTCCTCATCTCGCATCGTAGTATCTACAATGGATCCCGTGGCGGTCTTCACTTGGTGACTCCAGTGGATAGGAGCCACAACCTTTCTACTGCTTCCTTGTACGTTTTCAAGCGCGATGAGCTTCTCAAGGATATCGTTTCCTCTAGTGAGATGTAAAAAGAATCAGAGAATCTTTTTGAGACATCAAGTAGAGAGTCGATCATCTTTATCGTTCCCCATTTATTGCAGGACAGAATGTTTGTGCGTTTAGCGGTCATAGCGCCAGCATCACATCTCAAAGGCATCAATTTTATTTTTCATAGTTTCCTTTATGGTCGGATCTGGATTGCTGATTACTTCTATCGACTACCATTAGCTTGGTTTTAGTAATATTGATATAGAAAATGAAATACAGAAATAATGGTTGCTATAAACGTAAAGAAAGAAACGTAAGACAAGAAGAAATCCTTATAATAATATGTTTAGTATATAGATAGGGTCAACGCTCATATAGCAGAGAGCGCTATAGAAGGAATTGACTCCGTTAGCACGATTAAGAAATATTAAAAATTATCATTTGAGATGCGATGCTGAAAAATAACAATTTTCCCTTGACTTTTTCATATAAAGATGAGATAAAGTTCACATTTTTATACCTTCATATCTTTAACAATCGATATCAGATTTAACTACAGATAAATAAACATATTACAGTTGAAGATGGGACTTGAATAACATGAAAAAACACATCCTGGGCATTATATGGAATTAGGAAATGGAGATATTGAGAACAATTATCATAGACAGCAATTGCTTTAAGATAAAACTTACCAAACGGATAGAAACTAAAAATATTCGATAGATATATTTTTTTTAAGGTAGACACATAGAATTTGTTAGATCGAGATCAACTTACGGGATCTATGTAAGCAATATCTGAGCTGAAGAAGACACGGCATGATCGAAACGTAGATCGTTGGACTCAAAGAGTACTCTACTGAATACTTGTGTATGAGAAGTAATCTGAAAGATCTATGAGTACTTAGTCCTAAAATATCATCTGCAATTCTACGAATACATTTCTGTTTACTTATCATTTACGTACCTAAAATATCATAATTGCTTCTATTATATATAAAACAAACAAAAGTTTAGTGTGTAATACATGGGTCGCCATTTCATACGAATGGGTTCTAATAATCCCCAAGGGATATCTTATATGGTCTCGGTTCTTAGAGGGTTAAAATTGAATCCCAAAATCCGACCGCTCCAACTCTTTGTCGAGAGAAACAGGAAATGAGATTAGGATACGGAAAGGTTGAATGGATATGAGAGAATCAAGATGAATGAAGCTTTTGACCCATATCACTACAAAGTAACAATGCTCTATCTACGTTACGATCTGATATTATATATCTTATATACACAAAAATTAAGCGAAACTGTTGAAATGTGACAGCGGCCGCCATCTTTGCGTTATTTTTAAAATCCGATCCGAACGCCCTAACACGAAAAATCGCGACCATTGTTCGTTCGACAACAATAATTTGTTATGTCATTAAACTCGTATAACAACATGAAATCGTATTATTATAGCGAATTGAATCGAACATTAAGTAAAATAATATCGCGTGTCCATCTCCGGCATGTACGATTTTTTTATTGTTGATAGCGTCTCTGTTCACAACGGTTTCCTCTTATGTCACGTCTGAAGATTTGAAAGGATCGATAACACTTTCGTTCGTACTCATTGTTTTCGGCTGTGAGAAAAACTCAAGTTCATTCACGTGTTGAAGATTGTCTCCGATAGTGAAAATGTTTTCTCTCACCTTTTTCTCCAATAATGTAAAAGCGATGCGCCATTATTTAACCGGGCGGAAAAAATATCAAGTAAAGCAACCGCATTATCACCCATTCGGAATGTCGTTAAATCCGAATCTGAGTGGCTGTAAAATTTCAGGAAAATCCTATTATAAACTGTCTGATTTATATACGAATTATTAATAAAAATAATATTATTGTAAAGTATGCATATAAATATGCGCCAATATTCTTTCGTTCAATACTGTCGTTTTCATTTCCTGCAGAGAAAACGTAAAATTTCCGACCTGAAAGAACATCCGGAGTTTTCTCGCTATCGGCAAAAATATTATTTATCGCGGAATAACCATTTTCATTCGTACAAATTCGAATTCAATGCTTCACATAACACAATTTCAAGTGTGGATATGATTAATAACGTGACGAATTTTCAATGAAATCCGCATTGTGTCGAATACTCTGAACCAGGAAAATCGTAAACCTCAAACGTGTCATTGTCTGACTATAAAATAACTTTCATAACGCGGATATAGAGACGTTTTCATTATGTTTATTTTTTTTTTGTTAAAACGCTACAATCAATCACGTTTTTTTTTTTTTTTAAAAAAGAAAAATTAACATTTCTTTCTAAATACTTACTACAATACAAATTGATTTAATCCATCACGAACGTCTGACGCAATTTTTCATGGGAACATCATTTAGAATGATCTATGTAATTGCACTAGAGAATTAATGTGTTTTATTACGCGATTTTATGAAACCGCGTCAAGCGAATCCGTCAACGTCGAGGGATCGCCTCTCAGACTCGTGTCAATGAACTTTGTTCAGAGTTAAAAGCTTATCAAATAAATAGAGCAAACAAAGAAATCCTTGTTGAATGGAAATAGATGTGGCATACTTACTAACCATTTTACTTAGCGATGCAGTTCTAAATTTTCCAACAATGACTCCCTTTAGTATCATATTGTTATTACTATATTTAAAATCATGTATTTAATAAAAAAAATGTATAGAAATATGGCCATATTATTTGGTGTTAAGGCATTCCATTGTTAAAAAAAATCAAACATGGCGGACGACATCTGTCAATTAATTGATCACGTGATGTGTACGTAGCAAATGTTATATTGAATCATTATGTATTTCGCAATTATTATGAAGCTGACAACGGTCATTATCAGGGGTGGCTCGTCCTAAAGGGCAAAAGGAGCACTGCCCCAAACACATTTCTCCTAATAAAAAAATAATAATTAGACGAAATATGCGTACTCGTATGTTTGGGACATTCTTGTATCTGCCCTGGTCACGTGGTCGCTAGCTTTGACGCGTTTTGTCTGGCTAGGTATCAATAGTAAAGATAATTAGTATCACCGTATACAGAAGGTCGCTTTTTGTTCCCTGAACACGTGGTCACTAGACTCAGTTTAGCTGTTGGTCCGACGCTAATAAGCGTTGGTGTTTGTCAATCAGTGGAGGTAAAGAGAAAAGTTCCGTATTACCGTATACAGAAGGTCGCTTTCCGTTTGCTGCGTAAGTCTGTTCGGGGTAGGTTTCCACCTGCTCCTGCACACGTGGTCGCTAGCCTCAGTTTAACTATTGGTCCGACGCTAACAAGCGTTGTTGTTTATCAGTCAGTGGAGGTAAAGAGAAAAGTTCCGTATTACCCTTTACAGAAGGTCGCTTACTGTTTGCTGCGAAAGTCTGTCCGGGGTAGGTTTCTACCTGCTTCTGCACACGTGATCGCTAGCTTCAGTTTAACTATTGGTCCGACGCTAACAAGCGTTGTTGTTTATCAGTCAGTGGAGGTAAAGAGAAAAGTTCCGTATTACCGTTTACAGAAGGTCGCTTTTGTTTGCTGCGAAAGTCCGTCCGTAGTTTCCCACCTGCTTCGCAATAATGTGATCGCTAGCTTCAGTTTAACTATTGGTCCGACGCTAACAAGCGTTGTTGTTTGTCAGTCAGTGGAGGTAAACTTTTGTACCCAGGATGAAGCTGTGTCAAATCAGTCCGATACAGTTCCATCCCTTGCCATCCACCCGCACCGCATATACCGGCTTGGGGCCGGTTCAATCGGTGCAACAAAAGCAGTTTTTTTCTTGAAACGCGTGATGTTAAAATATAATGCTAGTTTTTTTTAAGAAAGGAGAAGGAGAGGGAAAGTGGCTTGCACAACTTCGAAAGTCGATGCAAGCGAACAAAATGCCCCAGCAAATTACACCGTTGACCAGGTCCATGTGTCCGATAGGCCCTCCACCGGGAGACCCGTAGGAGAAATACCGCATCGGACAGCATAGAGTAGGTCGTGGTGCGCAGCGTCCAGGTAAGGACAGGACTACAGAACGTGACTGTAATCCTGACAGACGTACCCACACCATCAATGTGGAGATGCTACAAAGTTAAACTCTTTCAGTTTAGCTTTGAAATTACCGTGGCCAGTCAGGAATTGACTGACCCAAAAGTCTGAGAAGAATCAGCTACGATTTAACCTGGCTCTGATATAAGGAAAGAAGAAATAGGTTGACCGCCCTTTGGGGAAGAAATCCTATATCTCCTGTCACTGATCAAGAGCCGATTCCCGGACGCCTGTTTTAAAGTTACACAGATTCGCCCCCCCTCGATTGGGCAAACTGGAAGTGGCGCCGACGACAACAGGTTTATGTTTTTTTCAAAAATCTGACGGCTCTCAGCTGGATTTTAAGGTCGAGCGGAAGGACGCCAAGAATAATTAACAGTGAAGCCGTTGAAGAAGTGCGATAAGCGCGAGTGAGATTAAGGAAGGGCGGGTGCTGCCCCGATAAGAGGATTCTACTTATATGTGCCAACGAACAGCGGTGCGCCCAGCATCCAGCTGCGTACCCTACAATCCCACAGAAGATGGAATTATGGGCAAATAACCGCGAATTGTAACTGTTTGTACAGTGGAGGTAAAGAGAAAAGTTCCATATTGCCGTATACAGAAGGTCGCTTTTCGTTTGCTGTGTAAATCTGTCTTAGGGCAGGCCTAATTCAATTCTACTCAATTCGAAAAATAAATGCCACCGTCTACGTTTTCGACTATATTTTGCATTTCTCTTTTCTGAATTTTTTATATCATCATCAACTGATTGATGAAAATCTTGTATCCGTAGTCACGTGGTCACTAGCTTTGACCATAACGAGTGTTGTTGTTTAGCTAGGAAGTGGAGGTAAAGAAAATAGTTCCGTATTACTGTATACAGAAGGTCGCTTTTCGTTTGCTGTGTAAAGCGATGTTTGGGGCCGACCTGTATATGCCCCGCTGGTTTATATTTTCTATTCGATTCGAAAAATAAACGTGACGTTTTTCGACAGTATTTTGCATTTCTCTTTTCTGGAATTTAAATATCATCAACTATTTGATGAAAATCTTTGAAAACATTTCCATAATTTGATCAATTGCCGATTCAAAATTTTCGAACGGTTGTGCAACCGCATTTCACACACTTTGGGGACAAGAGTTCCAATTAATAAATAAATAAATATTAATAAAAACGATTTCCGTTTGATTTTGTGAAAATACATATCATTATACTAAAAATATATACGGTTCATTATTTTTTTTGAAAAAAAGAGGGGGGGCATGTCAACTTCATCATGCCCCAACTGTTTTTAAAATCACTAGGTTATTATTAGTGAGGTTTGGGCTTAAAAAAATATTATACGGGACGTATTTAAAAATAACAAAAATATGACGGAAAATGTAATCTTATTTATATATATTAAACACACGTTATAGCAAAATTTTAGGAATTTTATTTATGCACATTGAATGCCAAGATGCCGACAATAAAATTGCATATGGAGTGCACGAGTTGCATGCAGTTTATATAAAAATGCATGGCATAATCATGAGTTATGCCCGTTCCATTGTGGCTAACCAATTAAATTATACGTTTTTTTTTATTTTCAAATCCAAGAATTACTGTGTATAATATGTAGAAGCTATAAATTTAGTTTTTTTTTGTCGAGGTATTCGAATGCTATATGGTATTATACGAGAAGATACCAGAGTATAAACGTTATGTACATATTTCCTTACCACATATGTACACATTCTTGTTTAAATAAATTCAGCTCTTTGATCGAAAGCCACAACAGCAATATATTTCAGCTGTTCTTTGTGTCGTTATCAAAAAAAATCGAATACGAAATTATTTTTATAAATAAATATTGATACACACGCACGAGGCGGATTGATTATACGCACTTCGTGAAAATCGGCAAAAACCTTTTTTTTTATTTTGCGTCATTCGCCGTAATATCGATAAAGTAGTAAAGTCGCAGAAGCATAAATTATAAGACATTATACAACAATATTCGCTTCTGTTGCAGCGCACACGATGTTTTTTCTCGCTCGCATCCGGTACAATGTGCCGAGTGCAAGTGAATCGTGCGATTGACACGTGCGAAGAGTCTACACTCAAACATCGCCGAATGCGGACGTCATTTCCATCCATTTTTTTAAATGTCAAGAATGAAGAATTCATCAATTTCTTGATTTGATATGCTTAGGGCCTCTTGGGAGACCCCCCTCGGACGACACGGCTGTTTTCGAGCTGCCGCGAAGGATGGATTAAGCACGTTACCTGATTTTTTTACAATTTAATACCTCAGAATTCTATCGCTGATGGTTTTGTTAGGATGTTTAAGTTTCACAGGATCCACAATTCTCTGTTACTCCTCGTCAATCCTCTTCTACATTGGCTTTTATTTGTCCTAGCTATCATTCTATCCGCAGATATAAAAAGGTTGGAAAACGCTGCTCTAGCCGATTCAACAGCAGTTGAATTTATTATGCAACTTGAAATTGTATTAATGCGTTAAATCAATCCGCCACGAATGGATGTTTATATTATATATTACATTTTCTACGTTGCTAATAACTTGATTAACGTTTTGGCGTATTTTGTAGAATCTTAACTGTTAATTAATTAGTCAATTAATCTCAAGAATTCAGAATCAATCACAAAAATACAAAATATAAGCGTTGTCCTATTTCACGGAGCCTAGATGTAGAAAGCTTCAAGGTTAATGTCTCTTTTTCAATGTGCTCTATCTGTTTTTAGACGTAGGCTATCATCTACTGAGATCTTGTAGCCTTCTTTCCCATATTTTTCTCCGTCATTCACGAGCTGGAATAATTCTAGACCTCTCATATTGTGAAGATTGTGAAGCCATGGCAGCTTCTTTAATCCAAACCATTGTTTGCTTCCATGTTTCCTCTAATGATGGTTCGCATTGAGCTGGCGAGGAATGCTTTCATCAAAATGAAAAACATATTATGTTGTCGCTTCTTACGCTGTCCTTAAAGATCTATTTCCGAACTCTGCGAACCTACAAGTGGATTGTTCTTCTAAATGGTTACGAGACATATACGCTGCTGGCAAAAGACAATAACTGTCTGGAAGACAAGAATACAACCGTCCTTCAACGCCTTCACAAGGAGCGGGAGCTTCTTTGCATAGCCAAAACACTTCAATGCCACAATAATCATTTTTAGACCAAAGTATCACTTCTGCAGACCATCATGGAGGGAAAAGTAGAAGGCAAACGGTGGTAGGAAAGAATGAATCTGTCTTGGCTCAGCTCCAGAATTGCTCCAGCTCGCCAAAAACAGACAATTTTATGGAGAAATAGCAAAGACATGAAAACTAACAAGGCACCCGAAGAAGAAGATGATTTGCAGAAAGCAATAATTCAGTCCCCGAATGATGAGTTCATATGTAAAACGCTATTTACAAACTACTGCTCCTTATAAAGAAGTTGAAGTACGGCTGAAGTACGATTTTACAAACAGACGAAGTTACCGGAGTAAACGCTTCATACAACAGAGTTAAGAGTTGAAATGTTTAGCTGAAGGACAAGATACAGTGACACTAACGATGAAGATGGCACCAATCGAATGCAAGATTTGTGCGAGAAGACTTCATCTTATTATATATTGAAGAAGCCATAGAGTACGTAGAGAAGCAGACTTTGAAAATGACGCAGTAGAAAAGAAAGGCCTGGAAGTCGGTTAAGAGACCTGAGTGCTCTGAACGTGCTTGGAAATGAATCAGAAGAAAGAAGAGCAGAAATTTCTACAAGCAATAGACTCTTTTGCGCATGTTTTCCGTCTTCTAAAGTGGGTGATCTACTAAATTGTTTAAGATCATCATTGTCCCACTAATTTACGAAGTTGTGAAGCTGTGCCCTTATTTCTTCTTCATTTTAAGATTTGCACGACATGCTCCCTTGATTGAGAACTCGGTGGAGAGAAGGAATATAAGTTACTGCGGATATGTTTGTGTTAATCTGGTTATTGGTGTTGTCATGGATTCTTAGTGAGGCTCAACTAAGGTTGAATGGCGTGGAGTTCAATGGCTGCGATTATTCGGGCTATAATCTCGAATGCAGCGATCATGGTGGTCTTTTTTGTGGCCTTAATCTACAGAAGGCGATACTTTTCGATCCCAAGACGATGTTTCAAGTAGTTCAGAAGGTTCCGCGTCTTGTGATGACGTTGAAGAACAGTTTTATTCTTAAGGCATCTACTCAAAAGCAAATATATTGTATCACAGATGATATCTCTAGATTTTTTACCGTGAATTGAGCATCAGTAATCTATAATAACATTTAATATTTGTTTTATTACCTGGGATGGCGATCTGAATCTCATTCACATTGTTGACAATAGCAGTCAACATTTGACTGCGGATTGAACGCAAACACCATTAAATTGATAGTCATTCTGATAGTGTAAACCGGAAGGTCTAGTGCCTTGTACGTCATACAAGACATTGCGAACAGCATTTCAATGCTTCAGGCCATACAATGCCATACAAGGGAAAGACCTCAGCAATTATTATAAACATGACCTTAAAGGAATTTTTATTCGGATTAAATTACATATTTGACAGAAACATGGATTTATTTCGAGCGTCTATTGCCACAAGGTCAAGATACGCACACACAAATAAACAATTAATAATCGCAAGATCGATCGATCGATCGCATCGACGTTATTGATTTGAATTTGAATATGATTTTTCGTTCCGCCGACAGGTGTCACCGGCGGCGTCGAAACGCCGTCCATGCCCTTTTCGCCAGAGGCGATTGTCTATGTGTCATTATTATTTCTTCCGCAGAACATAGACATATCCGTTCGCAGGGCAGGAAACTATAATATAATTAATTAGAATATCAGTGTTGCCAACCGCGCTGCTTATTATGTGAACTCTGTGATCAGATTCGTCGGGTATTTTTCTCACGCACAGTTTAGCAGGAAGCGGGTTCGCGTGTCTGGCCTACACAAATAAAATACTTTTCGACCGCCACTACAAAAATCGACCTTCATATTTCTGAATAATTGAGCGGTCGCTGGAAATAATTCAAACATTGACATTGTCGTTATCGTTATTTGATAACACTTAACAACACATTATCATAACGATTGATATTGTCGCATTGCATTTATGTCAACATATACGACTTGTTGCATTAAATTGAGAAAATTAATTTTAATCAAACAATATTAATCGTGCACTGATTAATACTGATATAATGATAAATAAATTTAATTAATAACATATATATGTATATTATTTCGATGCTGTGGAAGATTTAATATCTTTCTTTGTGTAATTAATTTATTTTACGAATTATTTTCAACGAGATGATGAGCATAACGAAGCGACCAGTGCAGCTCTTAACATTGTCTGACTCACTAGTGTGAACAATATGGAAACAAAAGTACAGTGATCCTCTAACGTTTAATAAGAAAATATTTTTATCTTTAATTTAACCTAGACGTGCCGATGGAGTATATTTGGGACCCCAAGTTCTTGATTTTTTTGATTAACTTTTTAAAAAAAATCCTACATATCTCAAAATTTTTGTATTTGCCTAAAAATGTCTAAAGAATAGTTATCGCAATGTTTTTTCTCGCTCGCATCCGGTACGATGTAACAAGTGCGAATGAAACGTATTAGTGACACGTGCTGCGAGAATTTTGCGGCGGGGCATCGCCGAGTGCTCTTGAAAAAATCCAAAATATCGATCAAATTATGAAGTATCATATATCATGAATGATTATTTTTATTGTTTAAATAACAAAAAAATCAATATCTTGTCCTGAAATACTTGGGGTCTATTTTCCATTATAAATATACCCCTTTCGGATGATGCGCTTGCTTTGAGCCGCCGCGACGGATCGGTTAAGATAAGCGGATGATACGATATTGATCAAAGGAGTATATATATCCAAAACTTAGCTAATGATAATCAATAAACAATCAGCTATCTAGATCAGTTAATCTTCTGGATCTGTAGAGGGTTGGAGAATTTATCTATAATAGATTTCTACTTACGAGTAACTGAAATTAGGAGTCAATAATAATAAATCGAATTGGGATGGGCAAAAAGACAATGTCGAGGCATACTAATATTAACCATTTTTATTTAAGGTGCAGAAACCTGGACCATAAAGTGCTAGGGACAGACATCTTCCGAGTACAATATGGACTGCTAAATACACAAACTCTTCTGTCCTAGAGGAACTAGGCGCAATAAAAGAAGACATACTCGACTTGGTAACTCTTGAACTCCACTGTAGTAACTGCAATCGGAGTTACTGAATACAGATGATTCTCAACATTAATTTAGAGTATCAAGATCCTCAGACATGAGACTACCATAGCGATCACAGAGGAGTACATCAGACACTTCATATTTTGCGATTATAAAAAATTGACAGTGAAGCAAATGTTGTAAAAGAAGCAATATTCGCAAGTGCGATGTTTCTATAAATTGCTCTAAGGATATATTAGCTTGAAAGGGTGTGGACGTCCTGTGCTCATAGTGCAAGAAGCAAAAGATCGACAAGTTTGAAGAAATGATTATTAGCGGCAATTGGCATGGGACTAAGTATCAACGAGACAAAAAATATGCCCCGAGAGTCGAAGAGTACAGCTTCTAGGGCGTCCAGGAATTTACATATCTCAGCTCAATTATTATATATAATAATGAAAACAATTTAGAAGTACGAAGAAGAACTATACTGGCAAACAATGGTGCTACTTCGGACTTCAAAAGAATTTACGCTCGAGTTTCCTCTCAGAAGACTAAATAAAGTCAAGCTCTACATGACAAGCCCGTCCTAAAATACGGATCTGAACGTTGGGCTTTGACAAAACAAGATGAGCAACAACTGGATATCCTGGAGAGGAGAATTCTGA
>JAGXCT010035465.1:0-48331 GCA_022495035.1 Philopotamus ludificatus | reverse complement strand
AAAAATTGAGCACGTGTGCGATTTTTATGTGTACGTATACTTTCGCATCGAAAATAAAAAAAAAATATATATATATATTAATAAATGCGAAGAATTTCAATGGCCGAGAATTCATCACAATCCTTAGCACGTCTCTATTATAAATTATTTCCCTAATAGCACCGTTCAAATCAAATTACACACGATGAACAAGCATCAATCACCATCGCCAGACAGCCATATGTTAATGACGGCATGGGCGACTGTTGCAAAATATCTAATGCATCGGCGATGGGATCATGAAGGCGAAAACTAATAAATATCCATTTGGTCTGTGGCACTTAGGCCATCCGCGGCACGTTGAGCAGAAGAACCGTAGGCGTGAAACCAGAGGGGCCGGTTCCACTCCGACGCCCAAATCAGCAAAACGAGCGATTAATAAAAATGGCGAAAAATGTACGCTACAAAATGGATCAGGTGAGGATATCAGATTGTCAATATAATAATCTGATATTCGGAGATGTGTGGACGATGAGGAGAATAAAAGGAAAAAGGAGGAAAGGAAAAAATGTAATATTGGGCTGAATAAGAGCAATCACCAATTTTAGGGTTGTAGTATAGGTAAATTTGTCCCTGACGTATCTTGACATTGGATGCTTACATTATTGATAACTATCGAAAAGGTTTTATGCATATAAAAAAATAGAATCGTCTTGAGAAATTCTCATCACATACGTAGCACCTTAGTCATACGAGTGCTTTACGATACATTGGTTCGGAGCTTGCTTGAATAAAGTTCCATTATATGGGCGCCTTATGACGCCTCGAATACCCTCGGATTAGAGAAGATATAGAATAAATTTCTTAGATATTTCTACACGAGGGAGTTTGGATTCTACCCAAGTTTATATCCCAGGGCTGCATGGGGTATGTAACTCTCGAGAAAAGAAGGTCAATTTACCTTGCAAAGTAAGTAGCATTCTCTTTATGAAAAATAAGACAAATCCCAGATGCAACGTGGTTCATTTAAAATACTGACATTATAATTGACACTAAAATCATTGCCTTGCTAGATTCAATTAAAGCACCCGCCTTATCATTCTTCAAATACCTCGCCAAACTAATGTAAATAAGTCAATATCAAACCTTCCGCAACACACAGACTGACCACAATTTTTTGAATCGCAGCACCTTTTTCCGATACACAGTTCTTCCGATTTATTATCCCAAAAAATACATTTATTTATTAAATCTATTTTAATAATTATTGCCATTGTGACTAAGCTTCCATTGAAACATTGAACAAAAACATGGACAATGAACAAATATGAATAAAGACAAACAGAAGAAAAAAAATAATTATAAAAAAAAATATTCTTAAAACTATATAAACTTTGAGTTTGAATCATTTTTAACATAACAATGAATTATTTTATGTAAATAAATTATTTGGAAATCAAAATAGAAAATGGTTTTAGTCCCTAGTTTGAGTGCCTAGTTTTTTATAGGGCGGGTTTTTATAGCGTGGTCCCTATTCCACCGCTATAAGAGGGCTGTCTTTACTAATGAATTGCGAAGGAACTAAATGCCATGCCGTAAATTAAAATATATTAATGAATAATCTAGCAATATCTTGACTTGAAATGCTTGGGGTCTATTTTCCCTTATAAATAGACCCTCTTTAAACCGCCGTGACGGATCGGTTAATAAAATCTCTTAAATAAAATTAAAACTGACGACTGGAAAGATATGCGTTAGCTATTCAAAACTATAATTAGCACAGACGTGGGGCTTTACCCAACGCGAAGAAGATAGTCCCGGTGGTAAAAAATGTTTTTCGAAAATTTGTCGAAACAATTAAAACATGCTGCTGGAACTTACAGAAAAAATTCAAACTCTGAAATATAAATCTATTGAAACTAGAAACAGTTTTGTGATTCTGTAGGTCTCAGCGCCTAAGATGGGCATCAAAAGATATTGTCACGCCGGCGTGACAACTGCTTATTCACGCCATATGCTATAAAAGACGCGTTTTTTAAAAATTGTTTGTATAGGAATGTGTTTATTTAACTCATAGGAACATCTAGAACTAGAGTTTCACAGGTGAATTCGAGGCTTGGGTGTATTTTTGCATTTATAAATATATTCGCCGCACGGAACATGATTATGCAAATTTCTCTAGCGGTTAAAGGGTGTAGTGAAAGCAATCTAGCACACGGAATAAGTACACAGACCTCATTAGAGAAGACTGGTGGAGTACAAGACGGTTAGCTTCAGGGGTTCTTAGGATATAGCGCCGAGGAAGAAAAAAGACGATTTTCGATATATATCAAATATTATTTTCCAATGCCAATACGGACAGAGATTAAACGTAAGATATCTCTGCAGACAAGATTGGCAGTCGTACTACTCGGAGGCGCTCTGCGAAAAACATTTTTTTTTTCAACCTTTAACGAGCATATCGGGATCTAATCGATTGTAAAAATAAATCTGTTTCTAAATCGAGCGTTAAACAACGGCCTACAATGGTCCACCGTGGGATAAACTAAGCGAAATCCGCAATTTGCATGAGACTCGCGAATCAAATTGTCAATTTCTACCGCCATCGGTTCCGCGTTTGGCGCCAAATTCAACATGAAATCAATATCGAAGAGCTGTGGTCGGTTGGTGTGTCGAAACGGCGAAGATTGGTCACCCCCGCTGTTGAATTGCACGTGCTTAAAAATTTCAATGCGGCTAATAACGACGTGAACAAACACATTAAACGTGGCACATACGATGCATTTGATTGGAATTCTTTTTTTTTGTTCTTCGGGGTCTCATCCTCCGTCGATCACGATTCCGCGATGATGATGAAGAAAAAAAAAACGAGAGACGCTAATACATAATAGCACCTGTGGAACGAATTAAAATGGCGTAAAATATTGTAATTTAATAAACCCATACCGTATTCGTCATTGGTATGTCGTTATGCAAAAAATATATAATGGCATCGCGTATAGAAGGCCGAATGGTGTTGCCGTTGTTTGAGGTAATGAAGAAAAAAATCGCGTGTGAAATGAAAACCGTGCTGTAGAAATCAACGAGATAAGTGATATGACGCACAGGAAATTTTTAATCCGCTAATGGAGTTATATAGTGCACATTTTGTGCTCGTTCTGAGTTGAAGAAAAACCTGTCTTGTCTTAGCAATAAATTGGAATATAATTTTCTTGTCAATAACTCAATTTGCATGAGCTTTCAAATTACCAACTGAGTTTAAGAATTACATGGTTTGCTTGCGAGGTTGATAGGGCTTTGCTCTAGAATTAAGTGGATAAAAAATATTTTAGAAGTAAAAGTGATAGCATAAATTTGGAGAAACGTCGTTTTTTACAAACTTTATAATTAATCAAGCCGAAAATTGAATTACTTGAACTTCAACATTTACTAGATAGTAATGCAAAAAAATGCATATCTTATAGTAGGGGTAACCAAACTTTTTGAAATTGAATCTGAATTGAAATGCTTTTATAATGTGGAATTTTGAATATTTATATATAAGGCATATGTGTGAAATTTCAAGGTCATAGCCGTTGGTTCACTGGGATAGGTCATAATTTTTATTATCCAAAACAGCTGTTTTTATAGCTCTAAATGTTGAGGAACGTCATAAATAAAAGAGAACAATTAATTTATTCATCAAAAATAAAACTCCAAAAGTATCCCTACCGATAAGAAAATATTTGAAACAAAAACGTAATAAATAAACAAAGATTAAACAACTGCCGACAAAAGTCGGCAATTTCTAAACACACTCCTTGGAAAAGAGCCATAAAATATTTCGAATAAATGATTTTATATGCACTAGCCGCATTTGCCTAAAATATCCTCAAGGTCTGAATTTTTTGCATTGCTACAACTTTCAAGTATCAAACCAAAAAAATATTAAAGAAAATGAAAAGTTGTAAAAGTTACAACCGATCAAACGCGTAGTGTAGGCTAGCGAGCGATATGCGCGCCCCGGACATACACAAAAACGCTTTTGACGTGGAATCCACTACCCCCGTAAGCAATGAGTAAATTTCGGTTCGGTAAAAAAATTAATTACTCGGAGCTGAACCAAAAAAACCGTAACCGAGCCGTTATTTTTTCCGAAACGAAAGCCGGAACCAAACCGATATTTCTTCAATTGAAGCGGATTACAAAAGGCAACGATATATTGCTCTTCAGCAGTCAAAGAGTTAAAGTCGGTTGCTGAGATGTTTCTCGATAGTATAAAAAATAACGATATATCGTTATTAGCAGGCAAAAGGTTATTTTTGTGATTTTTTGGTAAAAAATACACGCAAATTTCTAATAAAACCAATAATCAAACTAGTTCATTATAACGAAGTTGAGTTATTTTTAAAATAAAAAAGTGCAAATACGCACGCGAAATATCTAATAAAACAATTACTACAGAGAATTCTTCAGCGTAAAATGATTGATGTTCTAATCATTCTATACAATATCAGTTTCTTCGGCAGAATAGCTGGGAAAATCATTGAAAAATCTTAAAAAGTACACAACATGTCGAAAACAAAGAAGAAAATCTAAACAGGATCAAGAGAAACAAGAAATATTTTGGCCATTTTATGCGATTTAAATCACCATTGGTTTTATGCGTTTAAAAAACATCCAGTTTGTTTTTATGCGATTTTTTATGTACGCTTTTTAATGGAACAATCACATAACCATAAATTACATAAATAATAATCGTTAATTTAGATGTAAAACGTTTAATCCTGAAATCGCCGGGTTAATTACTCGAAAATGAATCATATGCGATGCGAGAAGGCGTCAGACTGCATTAACTCGTCCCAGCGATGGTCAACCCTCGTTAAAATATTTATGCGAAATAATTAAAACGAGAATCGGCGACGGGTCGTCGACTCTGCGCTAAAAAATACATAACCATTAAGTAAAAAATGGCTTAAATATGCAACGACGTTCCAAGAATGCATATGAAACGAGTCGACATCGCCCCGGGCAACGAATGCACATAAATTCCGATACCCAACGATTGGTGATGCCTGAAATATTGCAATATGTTAATCGTTATTTTTAAATTAACATTTTTGCGCTGAATATTCGCCAGAATCACCCTCGATGTTTGTCAAAAAAATTCTTTGATCAATACGAACGGGGGTTTTAGTCGAAAATTAGATTATTGCTGCGGAAGAGGGGCTCCATCCGGGTTCAAAGCAGGGTTGTGCTTCGAGCTGGATTATCCGAGCAATTTTAAAGGAAGCTATTAGCATTGTGCAAACAAACGGTGTGTTAAACCGCCGGAAATCACAATAAAGAAGGATTGAGATAAACGTGCAGATCAAGCAAACAGGTAGACGGATCATGTTAATGACTTTCCTTTGTCATTCGCATCTTAAAAACAAACGTCTGAAACGCTCGAGTCTTAATTATAATTGCCGTGGAGAATTTGGATAGATTATATTGGTTGTTTCAATTGAAATCAATGGACAGAAGCTTCGACGGTATATCCAGCAGTTTACACTTCACATTAAACCAGTTTCCAATCCCACACGACTTTCTTGAACTTTGTGATTTTCAACCAGGTGGGTGAGTGTGCATGCGGTGAGATAAAAAAAATACATACTCATTGATACAAAGAGAAAAGCCCAATTTATGAAATAATTTCGGCGAACGATAAGAATCGCCAGATTCTATTTCCCTTGAATTGATGTTTGGCCTTCAGGTGCTTCGTCCAATAAAGGCAGATCGAGATAAGCGCGCGTCTCACGATAGCGATTGATAACAAAATAAACAGCAATACAATATGAATTGCGTTTCATCAGCGCTTCGTCAAAGAGGATGGCCGGTAATTATTTATGGCACTCAAGGCGAAGACGTCTGAATACAGAATCTGCCACTTGAGCGGTGGAAGAGCCACTTTTTGTTTACATTCCGACGCATCCATCAGCGATCGAGATAAGATGGACCGAATTTAGATGGGTTCAAGCGCATGCCACCGAATTTTAAGGGCTGATCGCATGACCTGGTTCTGGGTCAGCGATGATTGCCGACACGCCACTATGACACGTTCATGAATTATATATACTCAATGCTACATTAAATATATACAGAGTGTCCTACTTAATATACAGTTTTAAATAAACTATATTTATTATTGAGTTTAAGTGCATTTTTGGGACACACTGTATATATTCCCCTCAGGATAGAGATATACATTTAACCTTTCCGCATAACATGAGTTTCTATGAGCTCTAAAACGCATGTGGGTTGAACTTATACCAGTTCATAATGTGGCATGGTATTTGTCCATATCCTTTGCCATATGTTTGAATATCATACCTAGACAATGTCATTTTTTAGATTATTATTTCACAAAGGACGAGAAAGATCATATGGTAATGCAAAACGATTTGTCTATTTTATTTAAAAGTATATATTAAGAGGGTTGAAAAAAATATTAAATTATTTTTCACAAAGGGTTAAATGGTACAGCATCATTATAACAAAATGCAAATTTTATTAACACAGTAATTTCTCACTATGTAGATAAAACGATTTGATCCTATGATTACTGCACAACGATATATAGTTGTATTTTACCAGGTGTTCCCAAAGGGTTAACTTACGTTAAAAAACAAATACTGAGCCAATAAATATTACTATCCCTCGAACAACACGGTTTAATAATCATTATTATTTTTAAATACATTTTTTACGTATTTTCTTAATAATACGATTGAAAAAAATGAGCCATTACTATTTTCAATGATTTTCACACGGTTTTCAATAACATATAAATAGCTCTGCCTAAACGAGTGCGTTTATCGCCAAACAGCGACATTGAAAAAAATATTTTTTACGTTAAAACGAATAAAAAAACCATTGGAATGTATTTATGAGTTTTTAAGAATAAATTATGAGTGATTTAAAGTAATTGAACCTATCTTAATTTTTTATATAACCACTGTATGTTTATTTACCACGATTTACCTCTTGATAAGCGATTCTTGGTAATAAAAATTAACGATTCACCATTTCGACTAGATTAATTTTATGCGGTGTTGATATAAGAGTAATTATTCATTTAATTGGAATATTATCAAGATTATGTCACCACTGAAAAATGCAGGAATGAGCAATTTTTTGGTTTGCGTTTTTTCAAATAAGCAACACAAAATTCAGATAATAATTATGTGAAAGTTTCGTCTTTTTAATGAAATTACGAGCCGATTCTAACAAACGTAAAGTATTTTCTATTTGAATATATATTTTTTAATACGTATTGCGTCGTGTCAGTCACCGGTGCCCGACGTGGTTTTTACCAGTGCTCTGTAGAAAATGTAATAGGATTTAGGAAAATTTCTAATAATTAAGTCGCTATGAGTGATGTATTTTGGTATTTCCGTTTAATAAATTGTATCATAAAAAATATGAATTGTGTGCGTAGTATTAATACACGCCACGTCAGTCACCGGTGACTGACACCGTAAATAAGGTCCTATTTAAGTTTTTAAAATAAAATAAATCAGAATCTATCATCCTCACATTTAAATACCATAAGACGTAATTGGATTTATAAAATAGCCATGTTTCATAAACATGTTTCGAGATGTTTGCTAGAAAATCTTTTGGGCCAATACGTCTGGCCCAAGGAGTGGAAAAGGTTACAAAAAATGTACCCGGCAAGATACGTGTTAACACTGTAGCTTTTGACATCTTGTTGTATCTAGAAAAAATAAACTTTACATAGGAGTAAAAAAACGAATTAAAGCATTAATAATTCTTATATTAAAAGATGTAGAACTAAAATTTTGATCTTTTAGCAACATTTATCAAAAATTTTCAAAAAAGAGCAAGATTGCTCTCTGGCATCAATATGAGAGTTATCGTCGATACAGATTTTTCTAGGTGCGTAAAGTCAATTTTAGCAATTATTAAATATCGCTGAAAGCAGCAGTTAAATATCGCTGCTCTGAAAAGTATATCTAGATATATAATCAAGAGTACAGTAAATGAGTCATATTCTGTAAAGATGACTGCTGAAGAAATATTGCTCGAGTCATCCATCGGAATGCCAACGACCATGCCTTTCGCATTGCACCAGTCTTATTCTTTCTAAAGCGTTATTTGATCATTTTCCTTATCTCCGGGGCCAGTCTGGCCGTTTTGTTGCCCACCCCTGTTTTTAGTGAATAGTGTCGCATACCAGAGAGACATTGCGTACGAGAGCAGTGTCCATTGTCGTGTCATGGCAGAGGACTACCTCCAGCCAAACTGAATTCATGCATAATACAGCCTTATTATATGAGCGTGCATTGAGAGTACCGCAGAACACTGAAGACCCGGGGTCCTGCCGGGACGTGGACCGGCCCTCGTTGGAATGCAGTCCTCCGCAGAACTTTCCCACGATTAAGTGGCCCAGCGTCTGCGATCGGGGATCAGTGCAAAAAAAAATGTTTGGATTATAATACCGACGATTTGGTAAAGCGTTCGCGAAACCCAAGGCCACGTCCCATATCAAGAGAGATAATATTTTCGCCGATGCAATTAAGAGGCGTCGATCGAGAAGGTTTCGCACACTGGCGCAATTAACGATTTAATTTAATTATATTGCAAATTGATACAGCATTCCGATGAATAAAAAAAAATCAGCGCCGGGTCCATGGATATATCAATCGTGAGCAATTAAATAATCATATCGGGGGGTAACGAATCGTCGCGGCGCAAAGTCGCCCCAGATCGCCGGGGTAACTTTTCCACACATTCCCTCTTTTGCGCCGCGTAATCGGATTGTTTTGATGCGTCGATTTTTTGATCTGTATATATATATATATATAATCTAGCGTGTCTTTTTTTGCATATTTAATTCAATCCGAATTAGAGATGCACACAATCATTAGGATTAATCGACGAAAAAATTTGCGAATGTTCATTCATTCCTATGCATTTTTTATCCGGCCATATAATTCATCGGAGCGATCGATTCGCCACATGTGGCAATCACCGAAACATCATTATTAAGACGCGGGATTTTTCCGAGCTAGCACAGTGGCGTCGTACGACCCAAAAAAATAAATATAAAAAATATTATTTTTTCACGCCGAAATTACGGCTCGTAAATTAAATTTATGGTTATTTTAGTGGCATGTCAATTTTATGAGCCGAGTCTTATATGCTAGGGGGGACCAAGTTGAACTCTTCCATTGTCGAATCGCCACAATATGAATATATGACTTAATTCCTCTATTAGAGCTTCCCACGGAAGTAAGTTCGTATCAGAGTGGCTTTCCTCATATTGAAATTTGACAATACAATCGTATCAAGCCGTTCGAAAATAGACTCAACTCTTCACATAAACACGTTCCCCTATCCAAAAAAAAAATGAGCTAAATTGGGAATGAAATCTGTGCGCTCAGTAAACAGTGGCCAATTCCTCATACGCTAAAGACATTACCCATCTAAACCGGATGTAAATCATGCATAGAATTGGGGCGAATCACCGAATAACGAAATGATTTAACATTAATTTGTTTTCAATTGAAGTGCGTAAAAGAAAAGGGTCGCGTAGGCGACTCGAGAGGACGTGGGCGCCGATGTTAAGACTTTCACAGAAAAATAATTGAGCAATATATCAATCGATGGATGATACTGCAGTATTTAAGACGAAAAAAAAATATCAAAGGAATGGATTTTATTCCGTAATAAAATTTCAATAACACCACCGGATCGTGTAATCTGTACGGGAAGGTGATCGACCCAATAGAAAAACAGATGTTAGCACATATCGGATATTTTTATGGCCACACTCAAAAATAGCCATAATAAAAATTATACATACAGACAGTAGATAATATTCTATAATGGAATAATAACATCCAGTGAATGAACACCCGAGATTTATATATGTATATATATAGACGCTGGATAATTGATTGTTTGCATTCGCGTATTTGCAGAGATATTTTGCAAACGGTGTTGATTTTTAAGGCAAATATTGACTAATCGAAACGTAATCGTATAGCGTTTCGAAAACATTACTATAAATGGTTACTAAGCACTTTGATACAATTGAATCGCACTAAGTGCTTAAGTTTCATTTTTAATCTGTAACAAAAAAAATGTAGAATGTTATGAGATACTCTTCTTTGATTTTTTTTCCTTTGTGAATGCAATTATGTTTATCTAATAAAATGAAGATAAGTGAATCTCAGTGTCGCCTCGGGTCAGTGTAAATGCTACAACATAACACAATTTTCACATACTTGTGTATTTATAAAATAAGATGAAACGCTTGTTTCAATGAAGTTGGCAACACTGCGTTGCCGTTTTCAAGAATTTATGCAAAAAAACTTTTGTTAAATAAAAAAATGTTTTTTTTCAAAACCAAGGTTTCATGCTAAGAAAAAATAGTTATAAATAGGAAGAGTAATGTCAAATCCCACCAGGGCTGTTGAGTCGTAAAGTGTGACTCCGACTACGATTCTGATTTAAATAAAACATCAAATTTGTATCTATTTAATCTACAATTTCAAGTTGAAACATCCATGGTGCAATAAAATATGTATACAGATAAAAACATTCAAAGATACTCGGGTTGGTGGAAATGTTAAAAAAAATTACATATACAGATTTTTATGTACAAAAAATATACTGGACACCAACTTCAATTTCGGGACTATCCCATCAGGGAAGGTTGCCAACCCTAGTCGAAACCGAACATTTTTTACGACTCATCGAGTCATTGAATTAACAAAAATGATTTTATAATTATTCCTTTCGAAAATGAATAATTATATAAAAGTGATATAAATACGTATAGTCGGAACTGCACAACGATGCGCAGTGGTCTATATAAAAAATCGGCAACCTTTTTTCATATTATTTAACCCTAAATATATTTTATTTTTTTATATATTGACTAAAAACCGTTTTTTATTTTCATTTCTTTACATAAAATAATTCATTTTTAGATTATAAATGATTCAAACTCAAAGTTTATATTGTTTAAAGTAAAAAAAAATATTCATTGTCCATGTTTTTGTTCAATGTCCATGTTCAATGTTCCAATGTCACAATGATGATAACTATTAAAATAGTTTTAATAGAAATATGTATTCTTTGTGAAAAGAATTATATTACATATACATAGATTTGAATCATAAGCAAAAGAGGAGACAAAAAAATTAATGTATCGGAAAAAGGTACTGCGATTAAAAAAATTGTGGTCAGTCTGTGTGACATCGGGGAGCAAGTTGAGGGAGTTTCTTTTTTTTCTTCTTGTTTTTTAATCTTCTCAGCCTAATATTTTGTAATTACTAAGGATGAATTTTGGAACACGGAATTCGAGAAACCTTTGAGAGTAATCAGGATTATATTGTGGAAGGTTTGATATTGACTTGGCAATGACTTTGACTGACAAGGCAATGATTTTAGTGTTAATTATAATGTCAGTATTTTAAATGAACCACGGTGCATCTGGTATTTGTCTTATAAGTATTATTTATTTTTCATAAAGAGAATGCGTGAGTTGTGATTGGGCAGAGTAATAGCTCTGGTTACCGGAGAGTTTCTGAGAGCACCTGTCCTCACATTTAGCGGAAGAAAAAGCACACGCGAACGAGATCGATGGTAGTGAGGTAGCGCCCATAAGGGCAACTTGCACAGTACAAGGGGGCTATGTACTGAGCCAACTAATAGCTTGAAGAAGTGCTTTGCCAAGTAAATCGACCTTCTTTTCTCGAGAGTTACATACCCCAGGTAGCTATGTACCCATGCGCTGGGGTATAAACTTGGGTAGAATCCAAACTCCCTCGTGTAGAGATATCTAAGAAATTTATTCTGTATCTTCTCTAATCTGAGAAAATTCGAGGCGTCATAAGGCGCCCATATAATGGAACCTGATTCGAGCAAGCTACGAAGCAATATATCGTATAGCACTCGTATGACAAAGGTGCTACGTATGTGATGAGATAAAATCCCAATCGGGGAAGCGTACAGAATTTGAGATAGAATTGCTGCTTTGTAATTTTTAAAGGGAAAGATGACTTTTTCTTCCGATTGGCGGACGTAACATGAGTTCCATTGTTCTGTAAATCACTAAGAACATGTCTTTTAATGATTAAATCCGCACGTCACTGGACCGCCGAATTAATTTGTATCTATGTAAATTAAATTGGTCATAACTCTGTATCCACGGACCCAAAAAGGTATATCACCTCGACCGAGAGCCGCGGACAAACATGCGAGTGGTGTCTGCACTCATTCACCTTTCTCGGAATCGTAGACGACAAAAAAAGGCATAGGTGTGCGCGGAGGTAGACGTGGCCCTTAGCCCTTCTCCCTTTGCGGCCGACATCCGCCGCCCCGTGGAATGCGATGCCGCACACGAGCACCAGACGCATCTCACCCCGCCGAGGGTGCCAGCGGTCGCCAACCTTTCGCGAGACCGTGTCACAGGGTCAAACTGCCTCCTTTAATTTATATCGTTGAATAAAATATAGCTAGACCCTCTTTCGCATCGGTTGATTCAATTTTCCGCTAAAGTCTCTCTAGTCGTTCGCAATTTTGGGCTGCGGTTTGGGCGAACGTGTATCCAAAGAGAATTTTATGGAAGAGTTGGATAGATATAAATCGGAGATTGTCACATTAGCATTTTGGCAATTCGACCGATTTATACGACGCACGCATGTCGGAGAGGATACGGAAAAGTAATGCTGGAATACTAATATATCCATATTTATTATTCGCGGTGATTTATTTCGTATTAGGATCGAATTAACATTTTTATGATCGTTTCGAGTAATAAAAAAAATACTTTTAAAGATAATTTTCGACGTAAGATATCAGGGGTAGCGAAAAGTTTTTCATTATTGTTTTTTCTACTCTTGACGTGAGTTTCATCGATCTAAAGGGGTAATGATCACCTAACTTATTTCTGTTGTGGGGCAGAATAAATTCTAGCATACGTTTTCTCAATATCCATGCTATTCCATGGAATAACGAGATTCTGTGATAAATCCAACACATTCAACAGATTATTGTCGAATACCCACCCCGAACTAAAAAAGGGTACCCTTTAAATTTTATGAAGAGAAAATTAATCGATGAAAGTACGTA
Organism: Philopotamus ludificatus; assembly: GCA_022495035.1. NCBI lineage: Eukaryota > Metazoa > Arthropoda > Insecta > Trichoptera > Philopotamidae > Philopotamus > Philopotamus ludificatus. The sequence goes on along the minus strand of JAGXCT010035465.1, from coordinate 35,224 downwards.
TCTAAATTAATATTTTTTTCAGTTTACTTTTATTAAATGGCGACCCTCCATAAAACACTTTGCTATCCCAGGTGGGGACAAATTCTAGGATAAAGTTCAGCTACCCTTGGCGGGCGGGTAGCCGAGCTAGACTAGCGATTATCAACAAGCGGCACACGTGCCAATTCAATAACCATAAAATGTATGTATTTATATAAGGTATTATTAAAATACAGTCGGAATGATTTGATATTTTTGGTATATTTTTGGACAAAAGCAACACTGTTATGAGCCTTTCTCATATTATCGAGAATAAAAAAAAACATGTAAGAACAACGTTTTGGTGAAATAAAGACAGAATCGTCAAAAAAGCTTTATGGCATAACCAACTATTCCATTCCAAAAATTCTTCGAGAATTGGAAAAAGTGATTAATTCGAATTGGGCAAAATTTGATTAATAATTAAATTAAATGTATTTGTGAGTTTTTCTGCATTGACGTAACTTAACATAACATAGAAACTCTTTGAATCCATATAAGAACACAAAGGAATAAAATTCAAGGAGTTTTCATTTGAAAATCTTAATTAATTCATATAAATTTCGCAATTATATAATCAATTATTTAATATGAACATATTTTTTTGGAAAAATCTGTAAGGAACGAAAAGCTTTTAATGATTATTTGAATATTGGGATTGAAATCGTGTCTTTTGGCACATTCGTGCGATCGGGACGTCTTGCTAATCGTTTCTACCGTAGGGCCTAGGGAGAAGGGAGAGGTAGGGCGCGGGGGGAGGGGCACGAAAGTAAATTCCGAAGGTGGTCTGCCGCGGTCCATTGCAGAAAATAACAAAGCGAGTAAATTACGGGGAACATCAAAGCGGACCGACCGGTCCCGACGGGAGTGAAAAGTACGAAGAAGTACCTGGCAACGGCTCCGACAGCAGCTCTCGCTGGAACAGGCCGCGGCGCACGAGGGCGGCGGCCTGGGCGTCGCACGACAAGGCGGTGGAGGCCCCGGTGGGGACGGGAAGCTGCAGCAGGACACACATGGCGGCGCACAAGGACAAGAGGGCTGCCGACAGCCCCCGCGGCCCGTAGCCGCCCATCGCGCACTCCGCGTCGCCCGCCGGCCGCGCGCGCACTGCCGGCAGAACTGTCAGCTCGGGGTTGCCAGTCGCGCCGTTCCCCCCCCACTTCTCTTCCACCAAGCAAACCCGCGATTTTCAAACATCCCATTTTAATCGTTACTTATATAAATACAGTGGTGCCGGTGTTTACATGAATTACAAAACAAATTTACAGTGTTGTCATATTGATAAAAATAACTTCTTGCTTCGAAAATACGATATATCGAATTTTAAAATTCTTTCTTATTTTATTAAACTAAAAAAAAATGCGCATAGAATGCACATTTTAGGGTGTAGTGTAATGTCATAGATAAATTTGTGACAGAATTTATTTAAAAAAATAGTAATGAAGGCACTGCTAAAAGTTGCCAGATATGGATTTTCTCCGATGTTGGCAGGACTTGATTTCTCCTGAGGTTGGCAGTATTGGATTCCTCCTATGGTTAGCGGAATTAGAATATTCTTGAGGTTGGCAGAACTGAATTTTTAACACGATACTAATTTCGCGCAAATTTTTACCAATGTTTTCGTAAAAATCGGGAATATTATACGGATATTCAATATGTGAGTCACGCAGTCAAAAGATAAATTAATCTCACGCACTGGTGGGTTTTTTTTCATAGTATATTTGCCTTGTATTTATCACGCGTAAACGCGTGAACGGACTAAATCCCAGAATTCGCTAGCCCGCGAAAACGCGTGCACAGACTGTAATGTGCGAACGCGTGCGCGGACTGTAGTATTTTAGGGTGTAGTGAAAATATTTTTAGAGGAGGTCACAAAATTGAATTGCCCCTGGGGCCTCTCAAATGTCAAATACGCCCCTGCTCTTTCTTCCAGAGAGTTTCTGAGGGCAGGTTCTGTATTGACTTATTTGTATTCACTGATCCAACTGGATAATAAAGTAATATTAAATCATCATCATCATCATTTGCCAGCCACAAGGCTCTCAATCGCCGAGGGCATGGGCCTTACTAAACTCTCGAATGGAAGTCGAGGCCAAAGGAACCTGAGTCTCACCCGTGACTTTAGGGCTCCCCATCGTGTCCATACCGCGGGGACCCGAGCCGTCTTGGTATGCGGTTTTTTGTAAAGAAATTCCCTCTCTCGGTCATTGCTATTGATTCTTTCATTATTTTCGGGTTGACGGAGATTACCGTATCATTTATACAGTAAAAATCCGGATTACACGAATCGTATTTTATCCATTCGTCAAAGTTCACTTTTTTGATATTTTCAAAACCTTGCAATTTTACTAATATTTCAGATTTCATTTCATTTATCTCAGGGTTATTAGAATCCAATAAAAAATATTTTTCTTCACGAGTATTACTAACATTATTTTATTACGACACCGAGTTATTCCAAGTATAACGTTCAGTCATTTTTTAAGAAAGAATAAAGTCGTCACCTTCGTTAGCAAAGTGTTCCAAGAAGAACAGGACGATAATGTCATTTAATTAATAACACATCCTTCCGATTCGTGATTCGTAAGATATAACTTAATTAAAAATGTTTACACTTTAATGAAAAATGCATAATCAAATATTTTTATCCGATTTCTGAAAAACCGTTCAATTAAAAGCATTTACAAAAACCCTCTTTATTGGAGACGAGCGGGAATTTGTGTTTTCGGCGAACGATAATAATAACGCCTGTAAACGGACGATCTGGCATCTGCGCACGTGCATAACTGCTCTAATAAAACGCACACATGTTTATATAATAATAATACAGGCGTTACGGATTTATTATAGTGTTACGATATAAATAAATATTATTGTATTTAATTGACAGTTTAACCCTTCTAATCCCAGCCTTTTTTGATTTGCCGGCCTGCACAGCCAGTGACATTTCTGGTATGGTAATCCCAAAAGGCCCGGCAGCCAAAGGGTTAAAAACGTAATTATTTCTGTGAGGCGCTCACTGTGCAATGCATGATAATAACAAATCTTTAAATATGAATAAAAACATGGAACATTGAACAATATCAAACCTTCCTCAATAAAATCCTGATTGCTCTCAAAGATTTCTCGAATTCCGTCTTTCAAATTTCTTTGTCAACTCTTTTGCTTATTAATTAAATCTATGTTTATGATATGATTCTCATCATAAAAAATACATTTTTTTATTAAAATCTATTTTAATAGTTATCGTCATTGTGACTAAGCTTCCATTACGTTTTATCATTTTCTGCTATACATTTCTATGTCAATTTCCGTTTTGTCGAAAAAAATTTTCAAAACGGATATTAATCAGTATGCTGCATAAAATATGAGAAATTATAGAAATCAATAATTAAATTATTCTCAGAAGAGGTATATGTAATATTATATATTATATTAATAAAATAATGCTCTGCTATATAGATAGAAAAGATTGGAAAGCAGTGGTATATTTTATAATGTTACAGTCCGATAGAATTTATTTTATCAAGACATAACAATTATCCAATAGTATTTCAAAAGGGATAATTAGTGGTCAAATTTAATAAAAAAAACAAATAAAATTATATTATATCAATAAAAAAATATTAAATTAAATAATCATATATAATTTTGGTTTATAATCCTCGTATATAATATAACCTCATTAAAATTTATTCTCCAAATTTAATGAAACATATTTCAATAATTCATTATATTTTTTTATAAATAACAAAATAAATTAGTTTATATTACTATAGCCCGCTCTATTAAATTTAAATGCAATAAAATCGTACGTTTTCTACAGGTTTTATTTATATTTTCAAAACTGACAGTTCGTGCGGATGAAATGGAAACCGAAACGACGATATGGCCACACTGATACGTTTTCAGTCGTCGTACAACAGTCGCCGGCGTCGGACGTTCATCTCACCGCCATGCATCTGCTGAGCTGGTCGCGCCTCCTGAGCACTGCGAGTCGCTATCGACCCGTAACTCACGTGTTATTCGACATGGACGGAGTCATCATCGGTGACTATCCCACTCTTATCACTTTCTAACCGCCATACAAGAATCTCTCCAATAAATCTAAATGTATTACAACATGTCTATTTTTTAGCTCTGTACTACTTCTTACATAATCGACAGTATATTTATATATCCAGAATATTTTCGCAATTGGCAATACGGGTTTTAGATGGCTTATTAACCTTACGTTTAAATAACTGACGATTATTGTTAATCACTTATCATAAATACAATTGTAAATTATCGGTTCACTAAATAAGTTAAAAAATAAAAACAGTCATAAATTAACGTTAAATTTTAACTATTTGTTTTGATAAAAGTATTATCAGCCATTATCAAACATTCTATTTTCAATTATAAAAGATTAATAGTATTTTTTTTATTGGCGTATTTATTAGTTTCATCGCAGATGAATTGTCTGGGATTTTTTTTCATTTCTTTCGTATAAAGCTGAATGCAATGAGATTTTCAGCAGTGTCACATCATCTTGATTTAATCTTGCTCGTCTTTTGATTTATTTCGTACTCATATTTTGAATTTTAAATTATCTTTTCTCGAAAATAAAATGTTCCACCTAAGAAAGTTAAAAATGTAGCCGAGAGACTGAAAATAATTCAGCAGATTGAAAAAGAATCAGGAAAAAAGCGAATTAATGTTGCAAAACGACTTGAGAATTGAGAACAAAATTAGTCAATCGAAATGCGAGTCATTAAAGCAAAAGACTGCTAAAGAGTTTAGTCTCAGCGAGCTTGAATATATTTAATACAAGGTTTAAAAAATTGTCGGAATAAATATAATCGAAAACATCCGACTTTTATCGTTTTTTTAGGAGAGTCCCTTGAAAATCAATGAATCGAGATTGCTTATCTGATTCGATACAATTTCATAAATGAAAGCTGTACAACCTCTGTATCATATTTGCCGTTCATTCGTACGTTTGTTCTTAAATTAGAATTTCACGAGCGATTCATAAATAATGTATTTGCATACACTGAATATCTTCGTTAAATTTAATGAAATTTCACACGATAACGAGATAAATTTGTCACGCACATAACTAACGCTTCCGAAATAATTTAAATATCATTTTATCAAATCATTAAAAAGATAGCGATCGATTTTTTATTGAGAAACATTATCTAATCTTTGCATCTAATCAACCTTGAACTAGTGGGCGAGCATGTTATTTATATATAGATAACTACAATGGAGAGAACAAAGCCAAATATTGTATAACTAATACACGGAGCGCTAATTACGTTTGTTTTCAGATACGGAACATATTTATGAAAAAATTGTAGCAACCACTATAAATAAATATGGAAAATCTTATCCGAGAGACGTCAGATTAAAAGTCTTGGGCACAACTGAGCAGCGTACGTCTGAAATAGCCTGCGAAGAATTAAAGTTACCGGTTACGCCTCAAAAATTCCATCAGGAGATGAACGAAATAGCGATGGTTATGCTGAGAGGAGCACCGTTATTAAAAGGTACGCAATATAATTAAAATAATATTTAATAAATATTTATTGTTATGTATGTTCTTAGGTTCGCAACGATTGATTGAGCATTTTTGCAAGAATAATATTCCAATAGCTTTAGCGACTAGCTCCGGTAAAGAAAGCGTTGAGGCAAAGACAATTAATTATAAGAAATTATTCAATCGGTTTCATCATAAAGTGATGGGCAGCTCCGATCCCGAGGTAAAATATGGAAAACCGCATCCGGACATATTCCTCATATGCGCAGCTAGATTTCCCGATAAACCAAAACCTGAAAATGTACGTAATAACATGTTATATCACACGAATATGTGTAATATATGCGATTTATTTTTAGTGTCTCGTATTCGAAGATGCGCCGAATGGAGTAGAAGCGGCTCTTTCCGCCGGTATGCAAGTCGTCATGGTTCCCGATCCGTCTCTCGAAAAATCGTTGACGAAAAGAGCCACGTTGGTGCTCGATTCGCTCGAAGAATTTAAACCCGAAGTATTCGGCTTGCCGGCGTTCAAATCGTAGTCACTATTTTAGCACGATCTATGTTTAAGATAAAAAAAAAATGCAATAGTTGACGAAAGTACAAAACAAATATTTATATAATACTCGCAGATATATTTATTTAATTTAAAAATATATTGTTGACGCTCGTATACATATTTATTATACGTAAAAAAAATAGTAATTTAATAATGTTTTTACAAATCTTATTTCAATAATAAAACGATTGACAATAAACGTAATCTATAGTACAAATCATAAAAATATATGTTCAAACGCAAAAATTTGATATATTTTCATACATATTTTGTCTGACTTGATTGTAAATATCTTTATAACAATAAATAAATTAATATTAGGTAAAGCGAACAATGTGACATTATTTAAACAAAAACTTTATAATATTTTCCGTTGTTATCTATGATCGTTTCTCTACAGAATAAGCAGTTTTTTAATATCTCTTCCATAAAATTCTGTCAGTTTTTTATTAAAATACGAGTGCGAGTTGTTTCAGACTTGTTCGAATGGTCCATTGATTTAAAAAGGTGGTAGTCCGAAGGTGAAACGTCGTGTGATGTTCTCTCTTGATTATTTCCTAAAATCAATCGTTTTTTAAGCAGTATCTCCTCTAATCTTATTAATTGGTCACACTACATCTATGTTGTAACTGTTTATCTAGGTTTTAGTAATTCCTAGTGAATTATTCCCAAAAGATCCCTCCAAATACAAAAGGAGTACCTTTTTCAGTCAATAATGGCCGAGGGGTAGAATCCGGTATCTGATTCATTGAACGTTTTTGGTTTTTCTCTTCAGATTGGTGTAGAAGACCCACTTCTCATCCACAGTAACAATCTTAAGATACGGATTTGTTCCATATCTAGACAGTTCACGGGACATCCAAAATTCTTGTTTATTTTTTTCCCGTGCCTTTTAAAATTATCCTCTTGACTATGGACAACTAAGGTCTTATGATAATTCATTGATTGTTTTACGCAGATCGGGCTCCACCAATGAGTTTAAAGTGTCATCATAGATTTTAAGAGGTTTCCCTGATTTTGGTTTGTTCTCTTACCGCTTATAAACTTTAGAATACATCTATCACTGTCGAGGATTCAAGATAGTCTTGGTAGCTTTATTTGATTTCAATCATTTATCAAATAAAAACGGCATGAAATATCACAAATGCATCTCTTCAATCAAAGTCAAAACTTTACCTAATATGAATAATGACAATAAATACATCCTATCATTATTTACGTTGTATTTTGTCTCCTAAAATATTAAAAAGTTGAGTAAAGCTCCAAATATCCTTCGCAGGATCTTTCTCTCTTAAATTTCAATTAATTGCTCGTCAAGCTTTGTTCAATAATTCAAGATTCCGGCCTGAACATCAGAACACATCTGATCAGGGGTTTATAAGGCTTGATTTTGGTCCTTCTTTAGAGGAGTCTTGATCATAAATGCTTTTGAAGTCTGTCGGCATGTTTTTTTTTTAAGAGTTACGACAAAGCTATTCTTTTCCGTATCGGTTCTAGACGGACTCAAAGCTGTACTCGTTGACCCTCAGCAGTTTGAGGATTTATCTTTTGTATATAACCGTATAATTGAATTGATGTATTTGTCAGACAACGGATAATCAGCGTTTGTTTATGCTTAATTAATAAATTGATTTTAAACTATTTATTATTACAATAGTGAGCGTAGGTATGAAATATTCAGTAATTATAGCGAAGTCCTATTTTAATCGGAATCAACGATATATTTTTTTTTTGTGCAATAAGGACTTGTTATATCGACTGAAACTTAAATAATGTGATAGAATTTTACTATTTAGCATAATCGTTTATGTTTTTCATTTTAAATGTTTATTTGTATTAGTTTTAATTTATGAAAAAGCTTTGGACGCAAACGAAGGAAATAAATGAGATACAATCGAATCTGCTTGTTATTTTTTAATTACACAAAAAACCATGTGAAATACAATTAAAATAGGATTTATGTACAATATATTTACAAATCTTAAATTAAATCTAGTCAGTGTAAACAGTTAAACAAATAAGAGGGAGGTAATACTTGATATAAAATGAAAAAAAAAGTAATATGAATGAAAACGCATTTTTTTGAGAGCGAAATATAGAACAATTTCGTTAAAATAGAGTAAAATATATATATATCGATCTTATTAATTATTTGTCGAGAGAAATTAATCGCCTCGCTATAAATGTGATTTATCAGATGTTTTTTTAGAGATTCACATTCGACGTAATATAAATTAAAGATTATTTTTTTAATTAAATTATCGTTAAAATTGAATTAATGCAGGCTTAGCGAACAATGTATTGCTTTAATACATAAAAATAGGTTTATTTCAACGAGAGCAACAATCGTTTCGTATCAACACTTTACCGATCCCAATAACCTGACACGGATATCGTTAACACTATACAGTCCGCGCGGTTACACAATTAAACTACGCCTGAGGCCGACTGTTTTTTTAAAGAATTGCTTACATAAAAATGACCCTCACTGAAAAGGTTTGAGTTCTCTGAATTATTGCGAACGATAGCACACATGTTGTGTCACTCGTCTTTAACGTTCGGCCTGGCGATTACACACATGTTGTGTAATCGGACTGTATAGTATTAATAAATATGTAAAAAATATGAATTAACATAAAAAACGATGATTTTTTTGATGAGATGAAGACAGATATTTTTGTGTTAAAGATACTAAAATAACATCCCAAAAAATTATGTTATAATTATATAATTTCATGAAAAATGAGCAAAAAACCAGTTAAGATAATTTGATTAAATTGTATTAGTGGTTTCCTAATTGGTTTTATAGTAAAATAATTATAATTATGGGATCTTCGGATGATGTAAATAAAAAAATATAGTGTTTACGAATAAATAGTAATCAACCGTTATGTTATTTGAATCGTCGCTGATAAGGGATGGGTATTTCAGGAGGATGGTACTGCACAGATGTAAATAATGTAAAAAAATCAGTAGCCCTTAAAAAATTAAATAAAAAAACATACTTAGATATTGAATAATTGTAACATTTTAACTAACAGAAAACATTAATTCATACTATCGGTATCCATACATAATTATAATGGTTAATAATATTTGATCGCAAATAAAAACACCCTCCGTCATTAGTGAGATGATTATTACTGACTAGTTTGTCACATTAGATATGTTTGACCTTGATTCACCAATCGGGAACACTGGAGTTTGTAGAGATGTGCTCATACGAATAACAATTGCCAAGTTTACTATGTCATCTAACTCAGCAACATATGAAAGGATTAGGACATCTCTAGGGATAACTCGAAGCTTGTTAAAAATATGATAGGCAATGTCCTAGGACTGTTTAAGATGGAGGTAGATTATTCATACTGGAAAGTATTACAGAAGAAGGTTATAACAGCTCACTAGTGGCTTTAAACAAATGCTGGAATAGTTCTCCAAGCCGTTCATATGGCCAGATTGTGCGGCGCACACAAGCGCCAGAAGATTGGGTGCGTCAAGAGGCGCCAAGAGAAGAAAAATTTAAGTAGATTCCATTAACAAAATAAATAACCCATAATACAATTTTCTCTCAACATTTATAGCTTGGAAGTAAAAATCTATCTTGATATTCAACGGAGAATCCAAGCCAGGAAAAAATGTAAGAAATCTATAGGAAAAACTATACGGATTTTTATACATGAACCTTTTATAGACCAACGGGTTAGCAGTGAAATTTATCCATTGTCGGCCCAACGGGTCAACGTATATCTCACAGAAAATGACGTATTTGTCTCTTTCGCACAGTAATCTCATCCACACATGCCGAGAGCGAAACAAAATTAAATGCTCATCCCAGTAAGGTCTATTTGTCTATATTCTTTTAATACTGCGGTCCTTAAAAGGTAAATTCGTATTGTGGTGACTTGTGCGGGGGAGACTCGGTGCATGACTTAGAGAGGCAAATCCCCATGGATCTTTGTAAGAAAAATACTTGGATATTCGACCCAAGGAAATATGTTAACAATTCGTGGGGTATTAAAATTAAGTAACTAATTAGATATCAGCCAGTTCATTAAAGCACAAAGGCTTGGCTTTCTTGATTATGTATACAGATTTTCTTCAAACAGAGTCGTAACCGAAAGTCTTTCGCCGAAAAACAAAACAAAAAAACTGACTTTTTGGGCCGCAATCGATAAAAAAACATAATCAATGGGCCTAAACCCAGAAGGCACTACAGTAACAACTTATGATACGAAATATATTCACAAGTATAAAATAAATTGATGTTTTTAAATATGTCTAAACATCCGGCAGCATTCCTACCAAATCAGTGCAGCTTAGACATTGTGGACTGATCGTCAGAGTGGCCAGACTCGGGTGGACCGGTCACGTGTCAAGGATGCGGGACAGTCAGACGCCGAAAAGGCTTATGGTTAACAAGCCCATCTGTCCCCGGAGGAAAGGAAGACCAAGGCTGAGTTGGTTGGAGTGTGTACAGAGGGATACTGCATCATTGAAACTTACTGAAAGATAGAGCGACATAAACCGGATATAATGGAGAAGGGTATTGGATGAGGCCAGGGCTCTACAATAGGGCTATTGCACTTGTGATGAATTAATGAATAGACATGGGACTGAAGATCAATGAGACCAAAACAAAACGCACATATGGCAAGACCGAATCTTTAAACCCCTGAGATTCGACGAGTACAGCTTTGAAGCCGTCCAGAAATTTATATATCCCGGCTCAATAGTTTAAAAAAATAACGAAACCAGTTTGGAAGTCTAAGGAAGAACCATGTTGGCAAACCCGGTGTTACTTTGGACTTCAACAGCATCTACGGTCGAGACTCTTCTCAAGTCTAACTCTACATTACCCTTATCAGGCCCGTCCTAATATAAGGATCTGAATGACCTAATTGAGCTCTGACAAAGCACGATGAGCGACAACTGAATATTCTGGAGAGGATTCTGAAACGGTATTCGGTAACGAGGAGCTGTCGACTATATAGGGATATACCGGTCACCAGTCAAGGATGCAAGACAGCCAGCCACCGAAAAGGCTCATGGTTAATAAGCCTTCTTGTCCCCGAAGGAAAGGAAGACCAAGGCTGAGGTGGTTGGACTGTGTACAGAGGGACGCCACATCTTCAAGACATACCAGGAGATGGAGTGACGTGCCGGCAGATCAAATAAGATGGAGAATGGTGTCGAATGAGGTTCTACAATAAGGCTGTTTCGCATATGATGATGATGATCTTACAACCAAGAATTATCAATAAAAAACATAATAATATTAAAAAATCAATAGATAATATGATCAGTAAAGTGTTAATAAATTTCGATTCCTGAAAAAAAAAATGTAATCATTTAAAATAAGATAATATACGAGTAATTCAATATCAACGATATGATAAATATATTGCTAACCCATTAGCATCTGAAAACTTTATTCGGTGACATTATATTTATAGATTTTGAGATTTTAAGTATTCGTGCATATAAATAAAAACAACCAAATATCACTAGTTATCAGAAAATCGATGATATTCATCGTATTCATTTACGACCTAATATCTTACCTTGTACTAATATAATAATTATATAAAATAATATTGTACAAATAGTAATTAACGACATTCGAAAAAAGATAGATCTATTTTTAAATAAATTGAATATTTGTGTATATATCTGATCCGATACGAGGCTGAGTGTATCTTGTAAATGTGTCGATACTAAATACTATATAACGATATATTATGTGTATAAATATACAACGTAAGCAGGATATAATAGAGAGTTTATTCGTTTTAAATTTCTGAGACCTGGACGGAATTTATTGCGTTTATTATTTTATTATTTCGGGCAATCAGGCACTGGTTTTCTTGCACAAAAATCGACTGGGAGATTAAATATAGGATAAAACAGTAACGTACAAAATACTAATGGGTTATAAATTAAAACGCACCTAAACCTTTCATGCGAAAAAATGACCAAATAATTTTATTAAAATATGATTAATAAATTTAAAGCATTCGCAATACGACGATTACGATCATATATATTTTTTTTAAATTTAGGAACATATTTTAAACACAAAAAGATTTAGTCAAAAAATTAGATCCGTAAACTATGAATTAAAATAAGATTTTTGCGGATATAATATATGATTTACATGCTTTTAGATTGTGATTATTTTAAAATATTTAATTTAAACATTCGCTACGCACAGCCCTAGAAGCATGTAAACCAGTCTTTAAATTTTATTTTACTGAGGCAAATGGTGTATTGTTTTAATATAAATAGATTAATCTAGCAAGCGGGAGCTTCTCTACGACCGTTTTGTTTCAAACACCATTCGACAAAATCATCGATGAGCACAGGCCATGCGCCTTCTGCATCATAATTCCCCATATCTTCGTCTATGTGCGTCGCAAAATCTAATAAGAGATTCCACGTGTCTTTTGGAATTGAACGCTTGTGATGTTCCTGCAAACATAAATATAATAATCAATGTGTGGAATATATTATTATAATCGATATGTAGGGATTAAGTTACCGATAAAAATTTGCACCATGCATCTAAAAATTTAAATCTTCCTCTAAGTACAATATCCCAATAAGCTAGCGCCATATCGAGCTCTAAACCTTTTTGTCCAGGATTTTTCGCATAATTAAATGTAAAGTGATAGAATTCCTTAAATTTCTGACTATCCTTTAGTTCGTGCTCTAATATTGGAAGCTTTGCTCTGAGTTTATCTATAGAATCGGTGCCTAAGTCGTGCATTCCGGTTAAGAATTCTTCGCGCGTGAACTCGCACTGGATGGCCGCTTTACATTTCCACGCAATAATTAAAACTATTATAGAATCGGCACTAAGATTAAGATCGTCTAAGAATTTCTTTACACCTTCCACGGTGATTTTGTCATTTTCTTGCGGATCTCTATATCGCAAGAAGAATGATTCTAATTTTTTTCTATCTATCGTCACTTTTGTGGGCTCTTTGTAATATGCATCGGGATTTTGAAAGTAGTTATCGCTCGCTATATCTAATTTCCAATCATTTTGCGTTAGGCAATATATGGCTGTGCTTTCCGTCGTTTGGGTGCAGGCGACAAACTTTTTAACTTTATCCCTTTGCGATGATTTTAATTTATGCTGAAAAATAGCAATAAGATGTGTGGTTATTAATGCGAATAAGCTAATATATGAAATATTGTACCAAAAAATGATGATTTAATTTAGAATTTGGAAGAAATGAAAGGTTGTATATGCATTATTTTGAAAATTATTAATTTAACATAGAACATTGCCTGTAGTAGAAATATTATTTACTTTATTCATCTTCGAAAATAAATTTGAATTGGTGAGCTGCTGTATAGTGTTGTTGGCATAAATATTATTTGCTATCAGCAACAAGGCAGCGAGCCAATTCGTGACGTTGTTGTTAGATTCTGCACTGGTTTATTATTTCGAGAAGCAAGTTTCGCCAATTCGTACATAGATTATTGTTGAATTTTTAATGAGTATTGCGATCCGGAAGTGAAATGCGAGTTAGATTTCACTGACCATGGTGCGGGACGCAGGGAGGGAGGGGACCGATGACAGTCAAGCTGCCAACTGAATCGCTTGGCCCGCGTCGCCCGAGCAACAACGGCCATACTCAAAAAGTATTGCCAACTACTTTCAACAATAATTCTATATATAAACGAAATATGCACGTAAAGTTAAATAATACTTGCAACAAAAATGAAACATTACAATTTTTAATCGGCCATCAGATATACAATTAATAATGAATAATTTATCATAAAATAAAACCAACAATTTAAATATTTTTTTTATATTTATCTGTTATTTATAAACATCTCAACATTTCATATATATTTTGAATTGTTTCACAACTAAACTGTTAATATAATATGCAAGCGTATTTATTAATAAATGTGCCATTAAAACAAGTATGTTACAAATATCAAATATTTTTCAACAAAAAAATTTCACATACATATATGTATATCAAATTAGTATTTTATTTTCATATTAAATATATATAAAAAAAATCTATTCAATGACTCTTTCTTTATTCGAAATTTTGTATTTTGTTACTAAATATCCATTAAATAATAAAGAAAATGAATCGTTCATATCAATGTGTGTTCGCAAACTCATATAAAAAAATATAGGTTATGTGCATCTGTCAAAACCAGATGTACATTTTATTCAAATAAAATAATTGATGACAGTACTCCAACAATGGAATTTATTATGTTTATTGTTTTTAAAAATCCTATTTCAAAATTAAAAAGATCTATTTTTTAGCAGAAAATAAAAAAATTTAAGATTTGTTATTTCTTCATTTTTTATATTAAATTTATTGTCATACAAAATGAGAGTAAGGTTTGCTTTCAGTCCCACTAGATACCTGTATTCGGTAAGATTATAAACCCGCTATCCAATTACTTACATGCTATTTCGTATAATGCTCGAATGACAGTTAAAGTTTATTTTTAAGATCTAGAATAGGTGTTAAGGAATTAGAAACATTGTTGATAAGTTTTCAATGAATTTCTTTGCAAATGTTTTTTACACTTATCATCTAATAAATATTATGGATAATCATTTAATAAATATTTTCTATTTTTTTTATAATGTAAAATGGCAATTTTTACAAAGAAAAATCTATTCATTCTTCTTTAACGTCGATGCATCACGACTGATGACGATTCTTTTCTGATTCTTATCTCAAGTGACGAAGCTACAGCCTGCTTCTGATTATATTTGTTTGGACCATAATGTTGGAAATCTTTATCTTCTCATATCTTCTCCGTTTTTAACCATCATTAGTTTCTCTAGAATGTATTATCTTACCGCCATGTGTCAGAAAACTTGTAGAATTCTCTTCAGTCAAATTGTGGTTGATAATTGTTAATTAAAACTTAAATATGGCGAAGTATAAAACTTGATTATGTATAGTTCAAGTGTAAAAAGTTTCAATCACTTCTGAATTTTATATGCAATATTAAAATTAAGAAAAAATTAGGATGTGGATCATTGAAAAAGGTAATAATTTACACAGTTTTGGTTCAGAATATATAATTTACGATTCATAAATAAATAATGTTTAAATTTCAAAGATTATCTTGAATATGCATTTTAACGAGAATTATCAGATTAAATACTTGTTATTCAATAAAAAATATGTATAAATTATCTAATGTGATTTATTTTGTAGATCTTCGGTATCTGTAAGATAGATTATAACTAAAATTCGAATTGGGTATATCGAGGATTAAAAACTATTAAAGGGCAGAGAGTACAATTTAACATTAATTTACATGTGTCACAATAAAAATGGACATGATGAACATTAGGAAAAGTTTTATAAGCAAAACAAACGTTAGTAAATATCACATGTGACATTTACATCCTTAATACTAGAAAGGATTAGAACGCGAAAAGGAAAACATTACATTTATAGAGAGATACATGGAAAAGTAGTGAAAATCATAACTCGTTTTTGAATTACGTTACCAGATCACAGTTATAGTCCGTCCTAGCAGAAATGTATTTACATCATATTTATACATTCCTTAAACATGTACATGAGTAAAATAATTATATGTACATACATATGAGAAGTCGACAGAATCGCATACATATGCCTAGCGAAAGAACGAATGCGTTTTAATACAATCGAAATATCTAACTATGTATTAATAAAATGTCAACAAAAATCAAACGATAATATGCACTAATGGAATGAAACAGCTTCAAACATTTTGGATACATAAAATATTACTCGGTTATTCAATTCCTTTAGATTGCAACGCAGTATAGACTTTATCCAAGATCAATTTTTTTTTATCAAATGTATCTTTAATTACTTTCGTTCATTATTAAACACATTGAATCTTAAAATTTTATCGCATCTACTTTTAATATCATTTTTTTAAATCGTTCAATATGAGTAAATAATTATGATTTTTCAAGAATTCGATTTGTACATAGAGCTGATTGAATAAACAAAATTATATGTGGCCGTAAAATAAGAATTTAGATTGATTGGTCTCGTGCGTTAAAATAATTATATTATTTATATTTATTTTTATAGGTAATCTTGGACCATATTTATTTATAGGGGGTTTAATTTTAATTATTTCATATATATTTATATAAATAATCGTTAATTAATAATAAACATGTCATATTGCCAATAGGCTAAAATTTATCGGGTTACATTAAAGTGGGCTTACGGTGGTATATTGGTCCACGAACTGCTCATTCTCAGAACAATTCGGACTTGGTACATTTCATTTGAGAAAAAAATTGCTCGGATTTCAATTAATTAATGTTTGTTTAATTATTTTAATCTACGGGATCTGAGGTGGGTCGATAAACTTAGATATCTCTAATCTCTACTTCCGGGTAACAGAAATTGTGAGCTAGAAATACGAAAGCAAATTGGGATGGCTAAAAATGGAATGACAAAGTTATCGACAAATTGGAATAGAAATATCTAAAAGACAATAAAACGTTTGGTGCAGAGTCTGGTATTCTCCATTTTTAGATACGGCGTAGAAACCTGGACCATGAAGTTCTGTCTGTGAATACAATGGACCGCTAAACACACAAACGTTTCTATCCTAGAAGGATTGGGAAACAATGAAGATAATAGACTTTCGACGATATATATCAAGAGAATTCTTTGCTACTTTGAGCATCTCACTAGAACAGTGGTTCTTAACCTGGGTTCGATCGAACCCCAGGGGTTCGGTGAGTTAGTCTCCCGGGTTCGGCAGAGATCAAAACATACACCTGACTTAATGTACGATATTATGAAAAATGATACGACGTATGATATAAGGGTTCCGTGAACGCGCATATGAAACTGGTGGGGTTCAGTCCCTCCAACAAGGTTAAGAATCACTGCATTAGAAGAAATGATAACCTAGAGAAGCTCGTCGCCCTTGGTAACGTTTGATAACATAGGGGAAAGAAGGGCAAGGTGCCCATCCGTTGGATCAACCAAGTGAAGACCAGGACAGGGTTCACCATAGTAGCTGCGGAACGCATTGGATCTGGTCAGAATTATTTTGCATAAATATCTCAACGTAAGGCTTAAGAAAGGTACTGAGAATCACATCAGATATGAAAAAATGACTTATAGCTAAATACGAACATCGTCTCCATGTTCTTGACTCGGACAACATATCAATAAGTCGATGATCTCTAAAATTCTGATACATAACGATGGAATCTATGCAGCTTTTGTGACTAAATAAGATAAAAGCTGTTACAAAATGAATCACAGAGATTGTAGGAAGTTTATAACATCGTCGATTTAAATAAATGATTGAGGATAGCGTTTCCAACTAGGTTGACCCGGCTCCCATTCAAAGGCAAATGCCGGGATAGTTCCTTGAGCCGTTTCCCATCACATTACCCGCTTCCTACAAATTCGCTCCGTCCTCTAGTTCCCAGGCCGTAGCGGCAACGAGGAAACTCATTCGGATGGAAGCAATGCCGCACCGGGTGGCTGTTTTAGACTATCGCTAAGGTGTGCAATGTTGGCCTGCCGGCCCAAAGAGGGGTCTTTGCCCCTCCGTAAGGCTGTGGGTCAACCTGCACCTGGATTACGTAGCCAACTAATGTTGTTCTTGACGTGCTTCGAAATGGCGGAGGAAACTCCAAGAAGAATGGCAAAGTAAAAGTCATACGAAATCATCATCATCATAATAACGACAAAATATTACATGCCGATTTATAGAAAATTATTGTTTTAACGAGTGCTTCTAATAATAGAGTATAGAAAGAGATTTGGTGGATGACTGAGAGAAACAAAATGAGATACAAATCTACAGATGAGCGATACTTCGTTGAATATTCAGCCGAAATGATGATATATCAATACAAACTATGAGGTTGAGGACTTAATGGAGGTACCGATAACGTTAGATGTATTAGGACATGGACACAAGCTTTCACCGAATTTCACCCTTTACGAATGAAGACCCAGAAAACGAAGATCTTAATAATGAGAGATGATTTTCTGTAATGAATCGAGTACGAGGACCGATATACCACCGTATTGATATACGTTAAAGAAATATTGAAAAGAATTACATATATAGGAAAAGATGGCACAGATGTGTTTACGTTTAATATATAACATGGACTTAACGCTATGAAATTAATAAAAATATTCATAAAAAATGTCATAATAGCAATGAATTTCTCGACAAACGATAAAAATTAAAATAATTGACAATGTTATCGCATAGTACGCTATAAATAATTTAATATTAAATAAATTATGGATCAATTCGTTATAAAAAAATATTCGTCGGAAACGTTTTTGTGCGAAAGTAACGTCGAAAATGAACAAACCTTAAATACATATATATACTTAGTATTATTCATTGCTGTTTGAAACATTTTACATTATTTAAATAAATACTATATTATAATTAATTTATATTTATATAAATGACTGCATCCTAAAATATCACAGAAGTATTGAAAACTGCAGTCTTCACATAACACATTATTGAAACATTCTAAAATAGATTTCCACGATATCAGAGTATAGTATATTAAATGAGTATCATACAATGTTTTAAAAATATATATATAATAAATAATAAAGAGTAGTATTAATAATGAATATAATATTTACAAAATAGAATCTTATAAACGGAACCAATATTCATAATGAAAAATATTATTTATCCATTGAAACGTAGAGGTAGAAGAGTATTTAATAGACGTTGAGCAAATAATCGATTTGTAATCAGCGTAGAATTCAGACGATGTATCATCATCACTGTTTAATCAAAGTATCAATTGATCGTCTGAGTTTTAGATAAAAAAAAACATAATATATATTGTGCGTTCAATAATTAAAACGGATTTAACTGAATTCTACGTGCCGGAGCCGAAATACTGATTAATATATATTTTTTTCCTAATCATTACGTACTATGTAAATACAATATATTAGCATATCGTATACAGATTTAATTTAACGTTAAAATAAATTATTTATAATTATTTTAAAAGAATTTTTGAGCGGTTTATCTTACATTATATATACACATAATATTTTGATGTATGTTGTAAATATTAATATATTCATTTAGTAAAATTTGCGGGGTTATTATAATTTTTTTTTCATTAATATATGCAATAATTTGTAGTCTGAAACTGCATTATGCTATGTAAAATTTGAAAAGCTCTGGTATACATTGTCTGTATTAGAGAATTAAGCTCTCTAACGTGGTTCTGTTTCATTAAAAATTACAATGTCTGTCGTTATCGGAAATCAATTGAATAAATAATATATATATATTTTCTTAAATATATAATTAATATTATTATATGGAATGTTAATATATTATATAAGTATGAAATCACATTTAATTAGTCGATTGGAAATTTTTAGAATGAATCATGTTTTAATGATTTTATTAATTACTAAGTATTAACGATGATTAATGGTAATTACTAAGATTGTGATTGCTTGATTTTAGAATATATGTTTTGAAGAGATAACATTTTATGTAGTTAGTTAGTTGCTATAATATATAAATTTTTTTTAATCGAAGAAAAAAATATTCAAACCGCACAGCGGTTTTCATTTGAAACTTAGCGTTTTTTTTTTTCGAAGAAGCATGATTGTTACTTTCTAATGAATTATTTAAAAAATGTTAGACACACGATTATTTTTTTTTTATTATGTGTATGAAGAGTATCACATAAATTGTAAATGTTACAAATATATGTAAATTTCAACAATGCTAGTGAAGAATAAACGTGATATATAAAATATTTCGTATTTTTTTTTTAAAAATCATTAACAGTAACAATAATTTATGTACACATTGGAATAGAAAGTTATAATAATGAAAGTATAATTTTTATATTACAATTAGGCGTTTCACGTTTCAAAAAGTATGCACACACCCGCGGCGGATTCATTTCACGCATCTAAAAATCTTTTAATTTCTAACCCCATGTTTTTCTCTATTGTTGGTGATCCCTCAGCTCTATTTTATGAATCATTTTGATGAAAAGATTCATTAAATCCCCATGTTTATTTTTTAGTACAAAGAATTCAGCTATCCTTGATCTAAAACTGCTGATTCATAAGATATCTCTAAACTACTGGTATAATGAAGGATTTATACACCACCTTATAAAAAAATATTAAAAATCGGTTAGAGGATTATAGAGTAAGAGGAGAAGAATCAAGCGCGCGATCTTCTACTACGCATCAAATTCGGAAATGCTTCATGCAACATGAGCAGAGCCCCATAGCTTGAGATTTATCGAATAGAACGACCTAATCGGAATGTGTCATGGATCAAGAATAGAAAGGGTCGCTTCCCTGACGGAGCCCCCAGGTTCTCTATAGGAAGGCCACGGTGTAGTTATAGTTTATATATAGATGCCCCAGAGTTTTAGAGTTAGTTATAGACGGTTAGCCATGTAAGAAGGTGATAGCCTTCCCGGATATAAAGCAGCGCACTTTGTTAGTGTGATCATTTATATCGTTACTCCTCTTTGATGTTTTAATCGTTAAGAAATAAATCTGTGACCCTCGGGTCGGCTAGGCCGATTCGTCCACTGTATTAGTGATCAATAAAGAAGCTGATGTCTATGAATTTGTGTCTCGTTGCGTCCACCATTATATCTATATCGAATCCCGAGAGGCTCCCACGTTACAATATGCTTTAAAATATTGAAGTTTCTTGTAGAGTTGTCAACAAACTCAGTTTTCATGTTAGTAAGGCAATGAGCAATTAGCATTCCTGCCAAAAATGAAGACCACAGCTTTAAAATGACCCGAATAAAAAGGTATTGGGTTATATATGATTAGTAACGTTCAGTCCTTTAAAAAGAATCGAAATATTATTCGTTTGATGGAGAATCATCGCTGCTTATGGTTGTGCTTATGTCTTCTTTGTCTTCATTTTCATGCCCCAGTTACTTAAGGTTAAGTTGTTCCACAAGCTACCTCTAGAGTGTTTTGTTACTCGCTGTGATCTGTCGGATACTTAGATTCTCGAGATACAGTGGATTGAAGATCCACTCCTCGAGGATAATGGGTACCATACTATCAGTACAAGTTAGAAATCAGAATTGTACTCTATCCTTAAGTTTCTGGACTATTTTGAATCAAACACTATGAAAATGAAAATATGATCTTGCTTAGAAGGATTGAGGATGTAATTAACGTTAAGAATGATTTACCAGCTGTTAAATAAAGCTAGAGGATTGTAAGAATATATCTGATTGAGAGAAATCCAATTACTACTCAAAATATGATCAAGTGCGTGAAATGAATTCGCCTCGGGTCGCACATTTCGGTCATTTAAACACAACCATATGTTTTTTTAATTTTCAAAATATTTCGTTATATCATAATAAAATAAATAATGTCCATAGAACGTTGATTTTATATTTAAATATATTTTTTATTGCCGAAAATTTCTCATGGCATAATATTAGATTTCCACGTTAGTAGTTACGTATCGTATTTTTTTTTGAAGAAATCTGCAATGTGTCTGACAAACTACAAGCTTTGCTCATCACAAATCGACAGTTACACGCTTTAGCCGTATTCTTTCACAGTGTAATTATAATTTGTAACTATACTGGTCTCACAATATAATTTTCATTGTAAGTCAGTCTCTCTGTAAACTTGGCATTGTAAGTAAATCAGTCTCACAATACATATGAACGAATTAATACGTTCGCGACGGGAAACGCAAATACGCGTCGAAGCGCACCCGTTCCGCTCGCAACGTGCGTTTTAATATATTTGCATGTTTATATTTTTTTTATATAATTACTATCGTCGTTTAACATATTGCAGCTGCCATATTATATTCATCCGTTCTGATTCAATCACAATAAATATAAATTAACGATATGCTCTAAGTATTTATTGCGTTTCGTATTAAATATGTATTTGCGATATAGAAATAATAGATATTTATTGCCATTTTTAAAAATATGTTGATTTTTTTTGCTGATGAATAATTATTCGTATGATGTTTGGTTTAGCTGCAAATACCCTGTAAACAATTCTTTTGGGTTTTTCTATTTACTGCAAATCTTTGATTGCCTGAAGAATACGTTTCACGTGTCCCACTTTCGTCACACCGAGGTCGCGGAGGTCTCTTCTCGCCAGAGATAACAACTCTCTGCCGGTGATGTCGTGGCTGGCGAACACCTCGGCGTGTTCACCTAATTGCAGAGATGTCAACCACGCCCCAACTTCGCTGGCTCCCCACGATTTCACGGCAACTGCCCCACCGACGCTGCTGCCTCGACGCCCTGCGCCTCTTAGCCAACCTCGTCTACCTGCGCGTTCGCCCTGAAAATGAAATTATAATCAATTAAATTATGCATAACTCATGTGTTGTCTTCTGTCAGTATTGGACGTGGCGGCGATAGCAGTTGGGCACAATCATGGTTTCGTAGATCCTACGGAGCTATGAGGAGCCAGGCCACTATCCAGGCCAACGGTGACATCTGTGCTACAGGAAGTGCCTGTAGTACCCGATCAGACCGTAAATTAAATAGGAATTGGTCCTAGCCTCGTTTGATTATTATTGTTACAATCCGCGCATTGACAGCTCGGCTCCCGGGCTTATGGCTGGCGACCTGACCCGTATTCGAAGAGCCCAGTTAAGCTGGAGGACGACCGTCACAGTCTCAGCATCAGGGTTCAGACGGATATGCTGGAGATTGCGTAGTGTCCTCCAGGTGGCAAAGACCCACCTCAGGGTTCGAAGGCAACTTATAAAAAAAAATATGCATTTTACTTACTTCACTATCCGGCGGTTGAAGTGATGCAAGTCCTCCCTGATCTTTGACAAGTGAGAGCTGGCGTCGAGTTGCTTTCAGCGCTTGTTGCAATGGTGGTCCACCGTTCAAGACTTCTCCAGCGGTACACAACTCTCCGAGCAATTTAGCCTGTGATTGAATATATACGTTTATTGAGGATTCCCAACTTCTGAAGAAATGGTAGATCTAATTTGTTTAATAAACCAAAAGAGCTGAGAGATTAGACTACAAATTAACATATCAACAACCAAGTTTAAGATGATCAATGCTACGACGTTCTCTAATATGTTCCTTAAGACATTAGTAGATGAATTCTACAGACAAGAGGCCCAATGATTGGACAGATAAAGAGGAGCTATGAGAACTCCCTGATTCTTCAAACCCGTAGTGATGAGAAGAAGGGACAGTCTGGAGAGACTAGTGGTTATCATCTGCTTATATGTAGTAGAGACTTGGATCCACAAGTCGGTAGGCAGGCGTGAATTGAATATATTCAAGATGTTATTATATAGATTTAGAATGTTTCATTAATTAGAAGTGGATTTAACCAAAATTTAGAAAAACGGAAGCATCATTTTCACTATCAAGTACGTCTCATAAGACCCCTAACTTTCTATATATATTTTTAAGCAGTGGAGAATTGGACCGCCAAAGCGGTACATAGTCGAAATGTCGATATTTGATGGATGGATGGATGCATCGATGTATGACGAGTAGTCTAGAGAGGCTGTTGGTGTCTAGGAACGTACAATCATATCGAAACGTTTGTGGTTTAGGTTTTATTCAGATTAAGATCATTGAATTGGGAAGGATCATTATGAGCACGCTCTTTCTCGACACAAGGTATCGGATGGCAAAGATGTGGTTATGATAAACTTACCAATCCTCCCAATTGCTGTCGTAAATGTGATGCTGGTAACAATCTTCCAGCTGGAGTTAATGAATCGACTTTAGCAGCGGCTTCGCATGCTCTGGCGTAGAAATTGTTTTCTTCTATAGATATAGCGATACCGTCGCTCCCGCTTGCTGTTATAGATGACATCTTTACCTAAAACAAAAATAAATAAATTAGAAGTCACTTTATTATTTAAATCTAAGCTATTAAGAATTTAATTCTAACCCATTTTATCAGAGTATTAGCTGTTTCAATGAAAACGAGGAGCTGAGCAAGTTCGGCCGGTGGTAATTCGTCGGCTGGAGTAGAAGGCGCTATCGAAGATTGAAGAGGTGTGCCTGCACCACTGCTGCCAACCTGCAAATTGGACAATTTTTGTTTTTCTCCCCATGTCCTAAAAAAAACAAAAAGGTTAGTAATCATACTATTCATAATACAGTTTGATTCCGTGTTAAATATTTACTTGAGTGATGTTTCTAGTGCACGAGATCTACATAGTACTTGTGCTCTATTCTTGTGCATGATGCGTATCATTCCAGGTGGTTGTAACCATGCTTCACCATCTACTTGAACGGGAACTCCCTCCGAACCTAATCATTTTAACAGTTAATACCAAAAAATACTAATTTTTATTAAACACACAGTTGTATGTACCTAGAATATTAATTTGCACGTTTCTACATTGTGCAATTCTGTGTCGTTGCAGATTGATCAATCTTGAAGCGGCCATTTGTGCAGATCCGAAGACGGCAACCACTTCTAGAACGCGATCATCAAAGCTCGGTTGCAGAAATGGACCACTGCCATCGCATCCCCAGAAGTTTGTGCCCCCCATGAAACTTGGAATATTAAGCACAACTATCCCCTGAAGTTCTGGCAGAGGAATCTTTTGTCCGTCGCACTCCAATTGAACGCGTTGACCCAAATGCCTGTAAATATGGAAAAAATATAATTAAATAAGTTGAAATTAAATATTTGTTTTATACTATCATACCTGTAAGTTCTTTGAAGCCATTCCCTAGACCCAAGTACTCCATACCACATGTAATTACGCGCCCTAGATCTACATTTTTCAGGATGTTCTTCTCGTTTTTGATGAAAATCTAATGAAATTTTTGCATCTATTCCGATTCCAAAATAATTATTCATAACTGAACGCTCGTAGAATCCTTCCAGCAGCGTTTCCTGTTTATTAATAATAAGAATTAGATTATTAGTAGTATTTTAAGATTATCATAAGATTTTGGAATGACTAATTTAGACCACCACTTAGCAATGGTACTTGATAACTTTTGGAATAGGTATGGTTTTAAGAAATTCCTAGTTGGAAGAACTGTTAGCTCTTGAAATATGCGAGATTTAATAGACGTCTTTAACCAATCCTTTCAACTGCAGAACGAGCGTAAGCTTTTTGATCTTCAATGCTCTTACCAGCTTTTCAATATTAAAAAAAATATATAATGAAAGTTATTATGAATTACCTGTGGATCCATCAATGGACTAACTGCAGCACAGAGCGCATCTGCATTTGCCAAAAGACATCTTCCAACAAGTCCAGACACGTGTGGCCATGCAGGCAATCTAACCAACGGATTGATTATAGGCAAGGCTTTATTGGTGCCTTCTGTATTGATTTTGGATTTAGATCCACTTATCAACATGCTACTGGCTCCCCATAGTGAAGATGCTGATTTTGATAGTCTATATAGAACAAAAAATAAGATAAATTCGAATATATAGCTTCGATATCTTATATTATTAAAGATGTTAACCTATTTGCATCTCCGGGCTGGAACAGACTTCCACATGAAATTCTTCTAGTAGCTGATGGACACCGTTCTACGTCTAAAGATGTACGTGGACCATTATCTGAGCATCTCCTTTCTCTTGGCCACATTGGACCACCTAATAATCCACTGCCTAATCCATTCCCGCCCAGTAATGCGCTACCGCTACCACTTCCAAGCATCAAACCGCTGCCTCTACCATCGCTGCTGGATGGCGATGGTGGTTCTACTACCACGGAGACGCGTGGAAACATTCTTTCACCGACAGGACTATCCATTTCTACGCCTAAGAAGCCTCTTTTTACATTCGTTCTCTTAATTTCATCAACAAAATTATTCTGATCTACGCATAAACTATTGGATTCGTTATGTTTAATATTCAAATATTTATTATTTTCTCTATATTTAATTTCTTGATCCTCTTTCTCTAACACAGTATCATCCGTTGCTATCGAAGATGATAAATTGCTATTGCAAGATCCTTTATTGACATCATCTACAATGCCGTCGATCGATTCGATTTCTTCATTCAATACCGTTTTTGTATTCATATTGGAATCGTTCTTCTCTTTTTTCTTACTAAGACGCATATGTCGTTTGAAAGATTTTCTAGCTATATCATTTCCTTCTACAAACTGTGCTAAACTGCAATATTTAACTGTTTCCGTATTTGATGCGAGATTAAATACTTTATTTTCAAAACCGAATTTTTCTTCAAGATCTTTGGAGGATTTCTTTGCTCTTTGTAGAAAATTGAATATTCTATCGTCGTGTTTTTCTAAACTAGGATTTCTACTGTCCATCTGGATTTCTGAGGTAGTATCAGATGTAAATAGCGTCGTTTCGTCAGTGTACGTATTTTCAATTTCTCCATTCTTGCCGATCATCGCTAATATCAAATCTTGACCTAGGACAGAGCTCATATCATCCATAATCGATTCACCGTGGATCGTTTCCGAATTGGGACACGTCGTCGTGTCTGATGTTTCAGGAGAGTCTATGTGACATATGGATTCGTTGCTATCTTCGTCACGGTTCTGCAACACTTGATATGACTTTTGATCCAAAACGTCAGAGCTGACGCTGCATTCTTCGTTGCTCATTGCCGAAAGTATGTCAGAAAGATCTTTGTCTTCGGATGTCGGTTCAGGACTCTGTCCTCTCTTTGATGGAGATTCCGTCGACAATCTTCTATTCGGATACATTGTATTGTCGTTGAATTTCGATTGGGTTATGTCGTCAACAAACGGCGCGTCGATGTCGATGATTGTCATCTTGTCGGATTCGTACGTCTGACTTTGTTGGAACGACTCCTCCGTCGTGTTGTGCGAGGGCGTTCCCGTATTTGAAATCACTAGACTTGGTACCTTAAATAAACTAACATCACAGAGTTCCCTAAAATCACCGGTATTTTCGTTAGAATTTCTTAATTTCATTAAATTAGTGCACGAACTAGAAAGCTGAAAGCTGGGTGCTAATCCGAAGAAGGCGGGTCTTGCATCAGGGCTAGGCAGATCTAAATTTTTGAATGAAGATCCGTCCCTGAATTCGGACGCGCTCAATTGATCAGGGGATTTACTAGCTTGACTAATACACATTGGAAATAAGCGAGCTATATCATCATCTACATCAGGAATGCTGAAAAATTGAATGAAGCTCAGTTTGCAGATATATACAGATGAAGTAATGACCAGTGTCTCGTTTACCTATCACAAGGGGGTCCCACTTCAGAAACAGCTGAAGAACGTCTGCTACCGTCTGCAAATTGTCTAGGTGCTGGCAACAATTCCCAAGATCCACGAGATTCACATGCGGATACCTGAAAAATATTTTAATTAATTCCAAATTTCAGGTTATATGCAATATGCAATTTAAGATATACCTTTAATGTATCAGGTGGATGAACGATGCTTGCAACAGATCTTCTTAAACTATCTACACGTTTTCGCACTTCAGTCCCACGCGAGCCAGCCAATTTGGCTCTTTCGTTAACTTCTTCCTAAAATATTATATATCGAATATTAAAATAAAGTCCAAAATATGTATATTCTATTGATACATACCTTTTCAGTCTTTTCTCGAGCATGTTTTTCAAGAGTACTAAAAGATAGCGCCGGAGATGGAATGATGGGTAAACGTAATGCATCTAACAATGCAGCAAGTCGAGTTCGTATCGGTCCAGCTATTTCGCTTCCAGTAATCCAAGATAATTCTTGAACAGCTTCGCATAGAGATTCTGGTGAACAACTTCCGGCTTCGATCGCTTGTCCGGTATCTAAGCACTGCAAAATATATCGATTTATAATTCGATTCTAACAAAGCAAATAGCATTTTATAATACCTGAGTAATGGCATCGAGATGAGAGTTGATGACTTCTTCTAGCATATTGGTTCTACTCCCTTTTTCTCCCATGGTAGTACCACCACCGCTCGAACATACGGTAGAACCCAAAGGTCTTTCGAATGCCATTATACTCCATCTACAAAAGAATACATTTAAATAATTCTTGAAATAAATTGAAGATATTTTCATGCATACCTATCCAGCATCTTAGCAGAAGCTTGTTCATATCTTTCTAGAAGTAATGGAAGATGTGCATCATCATCGCATGCGGCTCCCCAACCCAGTACTCTTGCAAGATCGTTTCCAGTACCCAATGGCAGAACTGCTACTTGACATTGCTTCTATAAATATAAGAAATATTAAAAAAATCGATGTCTAAATTATAATTTAATTAAAACAGATGATACATACGTGCATATTTAAATTATCTATTTCAGATAGCACCCATCCAACTGATCCATCACCGCTACACACTAGTACTCTAAACGGATCAAGATGTCTAAACAATCGTAACCCAGGGCTTGGACCTCCACCAGCTGTTAAATCAAAGACTTGTGCGGGATTCAGCAGTTGTTTGAAGCGGCGTAAAAATTTAACTCCTTGATTGTCACCTGCGCAGAAGACATAATCTGATCGTAACATAATCTTCGAGCATGAGAATATTGTTTTGGATCAATTACCTGATTTTGAGTTTACAAATACAAGGAGTGGGCTTGCATGCGGTGGTCTTTCCGGACGCCAACCGTCGTCTGCTGCTGCATGCAGTGCCGTCGGTGGTACTAACGACACTCTCCACGGTGGTAATGGACAACTGGCTCTCCATCCTGGACGACAGCTTGCATGGACGCATATTCTACACCAGAGACATCGCCAATCTTGCAATCTGCAATGAATAAAAATGTATACATCAGAAATAGTAAAACAATTGATTAGTTTTAATTGCATACCTTAATACAGATCCGCAGGTTTTATCACACACGCCGCATTTTGATGCTACTGGTAAATTTCCTTCCATCCATTGATGTGGCATTGTTATATTCTGGAATAATAAGATTTTATTAATTACATCTGGAAAAAATTTGGAAAGATCTAATTTGATAAGTAGAGCCAGAGAGTTGAATGTTTGGATTACACATTAACAAATTCTAGCTGATTATGGCGAAGTTGCTACAATGTTTTAGAGATCAAGTTGATCTTATAGTGCAGTTAGGATCTGGTCCTATAATTTTCTTGTGTGCCTTAATATATTAGGAACAGCCTTTGTCAGCATGCCAAGGAGATTTCTGTTAATAAATTAAGTATGTTTGTGCTAGTAGATTCTCCAGCCGAGTAGGACATGCTGAGAGCTGTTGATCTCATGATATTGGAGTTCGTTACTCGCGTCAACCCCGTGAGCTTCCCGAGAATGTGGTTTTAATTGGATATTTTTATCAGTGCTGCCGAAGAACCTCAGGGGACGGTTCGTTTAAAAACACTGAAGCACGTTAGGAACGGGTAGGAACTCAGCAAGCTTCTCTCCTAATTGACGGTGAGCTATATATCATCATCAAACATTATTTTTAAGGTCGTTAACACGGTGAATAACACGGAGGTCACTGGTGACCGGCAATCAATTTCTTAGTAGGGTCACGGGACTAGCCATGATCAACTAGGCGGGGTTTGTTAAAAACGCTTAACCGATCCGTTATGACGGCTCGAAACCAATCTTGTCGTCCGAATGGAGTCTATTTATACTGAAAAATAGACCCCAAGCATCTCAAGTCAAGATATGAATGAATTCTTCATCAATATCTTGACTTTTTTTTTTTAAAAAAAAAATAAATTATTCTAAGAATTAAAATAGTTCATGATATGCTTTGTGGCGGTTATTTCAGACACTCGTAACAATTATATTTATTATTTTCGTGTTGCGTCCTGACAACACCGGTGGGTCGCCTCGCGGCAGACTTCCGCCGTCAGTCATGACGACTCTGGAGACTTTCCTCTCGTCTTCCTTTGACAATCACATCGATACCGGTATAATTATCATTTGCTAACCACAGACAAGCTGACCGACACCATCGCTGACGTCTGGCTGCAGACTCCGCCTTCAGCATCACTGACTTCAGACCGCAGACTGGTAAGCTACCGTAGAGCCCCCAGCCGGCCTCTCGTCGAAGATCACCAGGAAGAGTACTTCTTTGCAGATACTCTCGGCATCAGACCGCTTTTATCTTCATTATCTTCACGTAACTTGTCTTCATTCCTAGATACCGTGTAACAATAAATGTGTCACGTGTTTCTAAACTGTGTTTGCATTTCAATCACCGGCGAGAGTAAAGGCTCACCGTGGTCCGAGTAACGAATACTTTGATCTACATTTTTCCCATTAACATAAACTTTACAGCTTCATAATTTAGTAGATATTTTGGATTTTTCTACTAATCAATATGACGCGTAAATAACACCCACACTCGACGATGTTCCGCCACAGACTAAGGACACGTCAATGGTAGACCGATCGCCAAATTCTCGCGGCACGTGTCACTAGTCTGTGACATGTACGATTTATATTAAAAGACTTACTCGATCAAAAATTTGGGGGTCTCAAATAGACCCCATCGGCACGCCTAGGTAAAAAAGCACCTGAGCCAACAGACGGGACACAAAATGGATTCATTTCCATCTAGACGTAGTGCTGGGGACAGATGCTTCAAGTAACATAAACAAAGAAAGCAATATAACCTAACAACTGCTAAGATACTATCTTATCTTCTTGAGAGATCATTAGATGTGCCTGTTTGTTCAGATATGTATGCTGTAGGGACCTGGGTCATTAATCATTTTCGTCTGCACGATTATAGGTCACTCTTAAACTATGCTTTTAACAAACCCTAAAATGTCCGGATTAATCTGAGATAATATTGCAACATGAAGGATATACGAAAATTGAGGATTGCCTTTGAGATATACTATTGGGGAATGTAAGTATACATCTTCAATGAGCATGTGAGGTTAAGCAAAACTGTTTGATAAGCTTGAAAAATTTGAAAAGGAAAGACTGGCGATGATTGAAGACTGGCAAAGGATCATTAAAACGAAGATCATTAAAACGTAGTCTCAATTATTTAATTAATAAATATTTAATACTATTTTTGCATTACAGCGTCTATGGTCAATAATATGCTTAATTGTCAATGGGATTAATAAAAAAAAATGGCATAGAGCACTATAAAACGGAAAGCCTTTTAGACTCATGAACATCTAGGAACTTTATAATGGCACTCATATAGCGAAATGACATTTTTATTGCTCAATTTTATTATGAATGCGAAAGAGACATTGGATAGAAAACAATTCAGCAGGAAACTATAAAAATTCCACATAATATTATTGCGAGAGTGCGAATCGTCATCTGGTCGCATTAATAAAAGTTAATATGTTACGTATAAATGTAATTTCAAGATCATAATCGTCATATATAATCTAATTTAGTGGCAAAGGACCAGAAATATTAACCACACGTTTAGCTTCACGACGAAAATAATTGCTGATGGCAAAATCTACCACCGCAGAAGGCTTTTAATAATATCACGGGTCTATCCTTCGGGGATTTGAGGATCAACATTTCTTATTCCGCTCTGGTCTCGTATATAACATATATTACACACGGATAAATAAAACGTTGATATATATTTTTTTAAATATACATATTTATATTTAAAAAATTCATATTAATTCAATGAACATACTGTATATTATTTTTAATCGATAGCATAAATATAAAAGGCTTTTGTTCAATTAATGATCAAATATCTATAAGGAATCTTGAATGTCAGACATTTATCCTAGAGACGAAATTGAAATAAAATAAGTTAAAATAATATCGAATTACATTGATTTTTTTTTTTTATATATATATATATAGTTGTCTCTTGTAATTGTATTTATTAAATGTTCGAGCATAATTTTTTTTTATCAATCATTAAGCATGCGTACGTATATTGCAAAGTTAAGCGAAAGGAAACGAGATTTTTTAATAGGCTGATCCATAATAATATATTCAGACCATTTTAGATATTTATGAAGACTTAGGTTGAGTTAGGTTAGGTTAGGTTAGGTTAGGTAGGTTAGGTTGGGTTGGGTTGGGTTGTGGGTTGGGTTAGGTTAGGTTAGGTTAGGTTAGACTAGGTATAAGAACTAAAAAAAAATAAGAATAAATAATAATAAAATGAGAATAAATAAGAAAAAAATAAGAATAAAAAAGAAAAAAATAAGGATAAATAAGAATAAATAAATTTTATTATTATTTATTATATAAAATTTTATTATTATTTTTTCCTTACATATTCTTATTGTTTTCTTATTTTATTCTTATTTTTTCTTATTTATTCTCATTTTATTATTATTTATTCTTATTTTTTCTTATTTATTCTCATTTTATTATTATTTATTCTTATTTCTTTCTTATTTATTCTTATTTAATTATTATTTATTCTCATTTGATTATTTTTTATTCTTATTTTTTCTTATTTATTCTGATTTTTTTCTTATTTGTCCTTATTTTTTTTTTATTCCAACCATTTCAAGGCGAGATATTGAATTCTTCATTAATATTCCTTAAATATTCTATGTGGAAAAATATTCATAAATGAATATTTGTACTTTGTACTGAATATTTTCGCGGCCCCGCGAGAAATCCTGCGACCCCCCAGAGGGCCGCGGCCCATAATTTGGGAAGCACTGTTCTATGATACCAAAATGATAGAGCCTTAATCAATAACCTCTTATTCATTTAATCAAAAAATCTTGACTAAATGAAAAAGGATCCGTCCCGTCTGAAAATGTTCGAAAACATCCCAAAACCTTTCAAATACTACAACTCAATCTTCAGAGTAAGATTCAGGAAAGACGAGGACTACGACAATGGTTTGGGGAAGATGTCAACGTCTTATTCAGTGTAGCAATGGACAGAATAAAGGTGATTTCCAAGGTCGCCAACGTCCGTTATTGGACACGGCACGAAATAATAAATAATCTTCAACGAAGCTTATAGTTTAAGTTATACTTAAGTCTTGGTATGAATTGCATCGCCTGATAATAAGATGAGTAAGTAACAGCAATAACCGACGTTTAGGGAACTTGCTAAATACAAGATAAAACCCTTATGTTTAGATATGAACGGGACTAGGAGACTCGAGTCAAGAGCCAGGGGAGGAAGAGGAAACAGTTCGAGTGACCTCAGTTCAGCCTACAACCGAAGCTGCTCTCTCCAGGCGGATTTCCGTCTGAAAAATGTTTATTTTATCTTATATAATATACATCAGCATAGTTTGCTCATGCCAAGAACACACAATCAACAATTTGAATTCGACGTGACGTATATTTTCCGTGAAAATTATTTTCGTTCTATTCAACTAGTCAAAAAGACGTTCGATTCATTGGAAAATTCCGAACAAAGGCGAACGGAACTTTAAAACTTTTTAAAGCGTACAAGTTATCCGATCCGCTGAAACTGTTTCCAAACAGAGATCAACTTAAATTGGCTTTGAATATCTGGCTATTTTAGGCACCTCCGAATAACAAGCGGCATCGGAAAGTATTGATTTCGAAGTAAAAATTAGAAGGGGCTACATACCCCATCGCCGTCCTCGATGATGTTCGATCCTATAGACGCCAGCGTCGTCCATTTGCAGTTTGGCGGTGCTCTGGCCGCGCATCTCTTGTGAGCTTTGCATTTGCAGACCTCGCACGAGAGTCCATGGGGTGGGACCCCATGGAGACCTTCTCTGCACACGTTGCAGTACGTGGGACGTGCATGGGAAGTGGCGTACCTGCAAAATTGTAAAATTAATATGCGAAGTAGACAACAAGTTGCGCGAATGAAAATTTATGACGATCTTATCACACATCGTGGAAATTCAAATTTATCGCCGAGTAAGGCTACACATTAATTACTCTCCCGGAGTATTAATACATGAAATATATTAATATTAAGAGTATGTGCGTGGGTCATATATTATGATCATTTGATTTTACGGTTGTTTATTGTAAAATAAGCCTTTACGTATCATCCAACAAATTGTAAACAAACGAATATGTGTGTGCAAATATGTCAGGTGATATTATCAACGGTAAAATGAAAACAAAGCTAATTTATTTAGTTGCCCCGGGGATATGAATAGTAATAATCGTGGGAAAATGCTTAATATTGGATTAATTTAAATGTTTTACGATTTTCAATCAAATCTCTGTTTAATAATTATTATTAATACAAACAAATTAGTTAAACTTCGGAATAAAATATTACAATTAAACTATAAGAGGTCTTAAATGTATATGATTATAACTTATACTTCAGTCATGTTATTAATTTTATTGTAATAATCTGTGTTGAACGATACTAATGATATAATATATAATTAAAAGATTAGCAATCCAAAATATGAGATTGGGGATTTTTGTTTAAATAAAATTACAATCCTCGATGCCTTAAAGATGATAGAGTAAAATGATTTTACGGAGGATGGAGTACGTAATTAGTACGCTAGTCGTTTTTTATAAAAAAAAAAAAATCTTTTATTAATCCAGATATTGAGTCGAAAATTTAATTACTTGAACTTCAAAATTTTTTTGGATAGTTATTACAAAAAAAAATATTTATGTCTTATAGCAGGGGTTATCAAACTTTTTGAAAACGCGTCGAATTATTTTTTTTATAAAACATGGTGTTTTGAATATTTATATAGAAGGCTTGTGTGTAAAATTTCAAGGTCAATAGCCATTGGATCACTGGGATAGGCCATCATTTTTATTATCCACAACATATGTATTTATAGCTCCGAATGTTGAGGAACGTCATAAATAAAAGATAACAATTACGATATAACATTAGTAAGAATTTATTCATCAAAAATAAAACTAAGTATCCTACTTATCAAAACGTTACTAAATATTGTAGATGATCAAAACTGTACTATATATATTATCATAAAAATCATGTCTAAGGTCCTCCATAAGGGGAATCAAGCACATGGATGAGGGAAAGTGGATTAAAAGCTTATATACAAAAATAATCACTTCACGACTTGAAAAAATTAACTTTAAACAATTTGTGACAAAAGCGGACAATTTCTAAACACACTTCTTCTTGTAAAAGAGCCATAAAATATGCACTTGTCCAAAATCTTCTCAATGTTTTAATCAGTCTATAATCCAAAAAAAATATTTCAAAAAACCAAACGTTGTAAAAGTTACAGCTAATTCAACGCGTAGTGT
>JAGXCT010035464.1:22789-87385 GCA_022495035.1 Philopotamus ludificatus | reverse complement strand
TACATCTGAGACTAATTTTTGATATACTGGCTGAAAAATAGATAATAAATAAATACTTATTAACTAGCGAGTCATTCCCGCGAAATAATAATTGTGCAAGCGAATGCGTATAAGTAATTGCAGTTAACATATAGCTAAAAGGTGACATAATTACCACTAACAGCGTGCAATTAGCTATTCGTGCATAGATAGTAATACAAAAAATAAATACATGAAGAAAAAATACATAAAAAATAAATAAATGCATGCGTAACCGCAGTGCATAGCTAGGCATTATTAAGATGAGTTGTAATACTTTATATGAGATCATAGACACAAGCACAAATACGCAGCCGAGTCGATAATAGAAGTCGGGCAAGTTCGCGATCGAGGCGATCTCATTATCTAATATACCGTAATTAAATAAACTAATGAAGTCAAATGTCATCAAATTTGTTTGAATGGTAACAATAATGCAATGGCTTAATGAGGAACAGACGATTCTTAAACTTTGATAAAATAAAATTAAAATTAAAATTGAGAAAACTAAATTAAATAAATGCAAACTTTTACACGATAGGAAACAGAGTTTACATTGAAATATTTTAACAGATGTGCAAAGAGTAAACGCTAGTTGTAATGATAAATGATAATAAAATAATGAGTACATTACTGGATTTTCGAGTAAATTGCTGTAATCGGCGAGGTATCGTTCTTTCTCAAGAGAATTCTTGAATGTTTCACCCAGACGTACAGAAACCCCCGTTCTTTTGCCAGGGATTTAACCTTCGTGAGCAGCATTTTGTTGGTAACGGTTAGGTGATCGTTGACAAAGACTCGTTTATCGCCAGAATAGCCAAGGTCACCAGACGAGAGTGATTTCAAGCGCCTAATATGTGAGACTTCTTCAATATTTCCCGAATGATTTGCCAAATATTTGATTCCATGCATTAGAATCACTGGTCATCCTAGAAGGGATTCTTGCAACATAGTTCAAGTGACTCGGGCTCACGGGACAGTTTATTTTGTTGCCCAACTTGACAATAGTGTCTAATAAATTTTCGCTTTTCGATGTTGGGACCCCTTTGATTTCGATGTTGTTCCGCCTAGCCCATTGATCATTGTCGTTCAGTTTCCGTTCCAGGTTTTCTATCTTGTTTTGCAGCGTAGATGTTTCAATGCTTGCCTTCTCCAGGGTGTCCAATCTTGATTGCAGTTTTTGGTAGTTGAGTTTATAGTCGTTGATCAACGAGTGTGCCATTTCAACGGAGTTCTTCAGTTCGTTTACATCCGACTTCAGAGATTTAATGTCCTCCAACATAGTTTTAAGAGGGGCTAAGTCAATCTTTATACTTTTGATCTCCGCCAATATGAGTTCCATCGAAGCTGAGGATGGTGCTGGGCCACTTGTAGAAGGGCCTGAACTGAGGCCTGCCTTGCAGGAGGCGCACTTCCATTGGAACTTGCGGTCCCCTAGCTTTCGGTATCCAACTTCGGATATCCCAGCGCAAGGGAAGTCAAATTTCGACTTGCAGCCACTGCACACCACCCCGTCAAGGCCTTCGGAGTTGCAACGCGCACAATTAAACATTATTGTTTATGTTTATTTGGTAATGAAGATTGAGAATCGCTCGATAGTGACAAATCGGTCGCACGTACACCCGTTGGCAGGTATAATTAGATAATGATTTTAAGGGGTCTTCCTGTTTTTGTATTGTCCTTTAACTCCCTATCACCATTTTGAACTTTTTTTACCATCTAAAGCACTTTCGCAATTTTAAGACTTCTCTATAAATATCGCAGATGGTCTGTGTAGCTTCTTTCGGCTTTAATATCTTATCAAATAGCATGAAATAGCGCAAACAGTCTCTTCAATCTCAGGCTTCTGCATTTTTCTACTACGGCAAAGAAAATAAAAAAAGTAAAAATGGCAAGAGTAAAAACAAAGCTTCAATATGATTTCAAATACGACCTGCTAACTCAACGGTAACCGGTGACAAACTGTTTTTAAAGTGACGTACCAGAAAAAATGTCATTTCTTTCGGTTTATTACCGTATATACCGTACCTATTAAAACGGGACTGTAAAAATGAAACGTAAATAGCAAGAAACGTGAAATCCGGGCATGTAAAAATGGCGTTTCACTGTAAATAGTTTCGTTAGCTTAAAAGCAGATAAAAAGGTTAAAGATTAACAATTATTGCTGTATTTTTAATTACTTATACTACTATTATTTTTATAAATAAAGATAATAAGATTAGAATTGGCACACGCTTGATAATTATAACAAAAAAAATCTATGAATAATTAAACGCATTATCTATGATAATATGATTAACTTTGTATTATTAAATACTGATTTTTTTAAAGAAATAATGATATAAAATACCGAGGTAATAATAATATATGTGTCTACGTCAAAATTCAGATGTAAAAATTTCATTTCGATGCTGGAATAGCGACATCGCTATAAAATATCACATTTCCGGATTCTGGAATTCCAGATATTTGACAACTAAAGCCACAAAAGCCTAAATATTCATTGAACTATTATATTATACGTATTTATATACATAGATCAAAGCCCTCGTATTTCAATAACCAAATAAAATCATAGTTTATACGGATATTATATATTTTGTACAACTAGAAATACGATAAAATGTCGTAACGCATACTTGTTTTAATGCAGTGAATCACACGCGAGTTTTCAGAGTATAACGAAACATGTACTAAAATTATTACAAGCGAAAGGTTAATGGAGAAAGAGGAAACGTTTCAGCGACCCTTTTTTTTCGCGCCACAGTACTCAAGAGTGAAAAAATTCAATTCGGGGAATTACCACACCGTCCGAACATTTTTTCTCTGCGATATTATTTTAAATAATGGAAATATCCGCGCATATTCCCTAGGCGAGGAAGTATCGAAGGGCATTCCGGAAATGTATACTCATTGATGCCGGATGTAAGCGATTTGCTTCTTATCGAGTAAAATTTATAGCGATATAATCAAACGTATGGAAGCTAAGCTAATAGTATTTCTGTACGAGAATTTCAGCGAAATTCTAGCATAGTATACTGTCAGTGGAATTTCATGAACGCA
Organism: Philopotamus ludificatus; assembly: GCA_022495035.1. Taxonomy (NCBI): domain Eukaryota; kingdom Metazoa; phylum Arthropoda; class Insecta; order Trichoptera; family Philopotamidae; genus Philopotamus; species Philopotamus ludificatus. Next base: position 84,304 of record JAGXCT010035464.1, on the reverse strand, counting down.
ATCTCTCTCTGGAAGATTCTGAGAATGTAAATTACATCAATAATTATCCCATATTTAGACACTATTTACACATCCAACGAATATTCTAATAATAGAAAGTTTGTTAGAATTTCGAAGACTAAATTTGAGATCATAATGGAACTTATACGATACAAAGTTTCGAATATAAATGTTAAAGTTCTTTGAACTTGTTAGAAGTGGTTTTCAGCATTGTTTAAATTTTAATTCTAATTGAATAATATATTAGATTAGATTATATTATACTTCAACTAGATTAAATCATAAGAGATCTAAGTGATTTTCAAATACAGTGAAAACCCGTTTTTACGTAGCCGGATTTCACGTTTTCAGGCTATTTGCGTTTAATTTTTACGTTGGGAACTGTGCTATATACTTTGTCTCTCTCTCATCAATTTTTTATCGCCGCTTAAGTAGCAATGAATATAATACCACATGGTCTCATTTTTGTGTGTGCACAAGGAGTGTATAATAATCTCTATGCACCATTAGTGCCCGTCACTTTAGCCGATCAGTCACGTCGGCTCAAAACCAACGGCGTCGCCCGATGGGGTATATTTGCTATGAAAAATAGACCCCATGCATTTCAAGATGACTTCAAATGCTAAAAAAAGGATAATTCTTTGAGTAAATTTCAATTCGGGCGAATTCTGCAATGTCCCGCCGCCGTCTCATAGTTCTCGTTGCACCTGTTACTAGTACGGTTTTACCCGCACTCGCGTACGGGATGCGAGCGAGAAAAAACATCGCGTCAAATATAAAAAGTTTAAGACAAATATAAAAAAAATATGTAGGATTTATATTAAAATAGTTATTCGAGAAAAATACAAAACTTGTGGTCCCAAATATACCCCATCGGCACGGCAAGCTTGTAAATTTTTTGACGAAAAATAATTGTTGGTTTTAATTTATACTTTTATATTATTAACTAAGTGTATTTTGTATATTCTTTAATCTCTAAATATATTAAACACTAAAAAATCCGCAGGATTTAAAATTATGGATTTAGTTTGGATTTGGTCTGCGAAGTCCTCAAGTTTGGTGACCGCTGGTTTATATTATTATTAATATTTTTAAATTAAAATTAATTTTTGCATATTTTGTGATTATATATTTTTTGAAAAACAACCCTTTTTAAATATTTTAAATAAAAATATTTTAAATCTATTTTATTATATTGTCATAAAAAAATGGATTATAATTTCTAAATAAAAAAATAGGGGGGGGGGGGTAATATGTTTAATTTGCTCAGCAGACAATTTTAATTTCCGAAAGTAGCTCGCATCCTTATCGAGTTTGGCGACCACTATCCTAGATGTGATCCCTATAGGTTATTAGGGATATAATGAACACTATGAAATATAAATCAGGGATTCTAGAAGACATCCTTTATCTGTCAATAAAGGGTTAAGTGAAAAATACAGTGAACCGATTTCTTCAGCAACAATTCGGCAACTTGTATCAATTTATAGTAGTATTTTTTAAATAATCTTATTCAATCAGTAAAAATAAATTTTAGAAATCAAGTCTAACGAATCGGTTCGGAATAATATACAATAGAAATGTCAATTATTTAATTATCTTTAAATATTTTAAAAATAGAATAGTGACAATAAGACGGGCAGATTTTTCAAAAGACCTTAACTCAAACCACAGATAATATTTATTTTTTATGTCAATAATATGATATACAATTAAATTATAAATATTTTTAAAGCACACGCCTTTACAAATAATTTATATAAATATATTTTATATATTAAAAAAATATGGAAACAACACAAAAGGATATCACCTCATAAAATATCAAATTATCCAGAAATCCTTTGCTATGACCTTTATTCGCGCCATTAATCTAATTACATTTAATAAAAACATACAACACTGAGGCAACATCTGAATATTTTATTTAATTAAATTAAAATGAGTATATTTTACAATTACAGACGACTACATTTAATTATACACCGTGCATATTCAATTTGGCACATGGTGTATTATTAACCGGCTCGTTGTATTAACTCGGTGGATATCTGTCAGAATTTTAATCAAATGTAACGTATAATTCATCTTTAATAAACATATATTTCAAATGGAATGCAGTCATCCCCCTATTTACGCGGTCGAGAAAAATGTTTTTTTTTAAATATGCAAAAAAAAAATCCTATTGATAGCAAATCAATAAAGCATAAAGCTTTAAGAATATATAACATCATTAAAGATCAGGTTTAATCTACATCATCTACTAGCGAAGAAAGATGTAATTTCAATGCTAGTAAGGGGTGGTTTGAGCGATTTAAAAAAAGATACTCTCTCCATAATCTTAGGATTCAAGACGAATTGGCATCTGGTGACGAGAATGGAACAAAAAAATGTCTATCAATACTTTATCGAAATTAAACTTTAAGCAAATTATACAATACCGGTGAAACTGGACTAAACTGGAAAAAAATGGCCAGTATCAAGTGATTTTAAAGCAACAAAAGATCGCGAACCATTGTTATTCTGTAGCAATGCTTCTAGAAATCGAATTATGAAACCACTAATAATCAACCGTGCTATAAATCCTCGAGCAATCGAGGTTATTAATATAAAAAAATACCAGTACATTGAGCACCAAATATTTTTTTTTTACAGATTGGTTTTATAAATATTCTGTACCGGAAGCAGAAAGCTACACGGAAAAGAAAAATCTTCCATTTAAAGTGCTATTAATTTTAGATAATGCACCTGGCATCCTTGAGGTGGTATTTTTACCACCAAACACTACAGCTTTAATACAACCTTTACGCCAGGGAATTATAAACACTTTCAAGACTTATTACATAAAATGAACTTTAAAGAACTTCCACATTCAGCACATCCAACATCAACATCAACGTACGCCCCTGAAAAACACTCATGACGTAATTATGTGGATTTTTTGTAACGCATCTTCGAATTTTATATGAAATCAATGTCTCAATTTACGCGGTGTTTGTGAAGAACGGATCTACCGCATAAATCGAGGGATGACTGTACTGATACAGTTGAGAACAGAGTTTTTCAAACGTTGAGGGATGAATTAAAATAAACAAATAAATGCATTAATGCATTTAGTCGCGGTTGGATCGTTGATGCGTGAAGACGTCACTTGATCTACATACGCATTACAGGGTGATCATAGAGTTTTTTTAATTAATATATTTTTTTAATAATATTTACAATGTTACGCATATTTTCATGGATATATGAGAGTTTTCACGCAGTCTCGCCGACACGTACTCGATACGTGACGCATTCACTGGCGTCTTTTCATATTCGTGAAGGATCGACGATATTAAATTATGTCCGTTTATGGTAGTTTGAATCTGTTTGATTGGAATTTAATTGTCCTTCATTGTCACGTAAGATCCTTGAGACCAATTTGGGTCTTGGTTGCGGTCTGGACATGGCACCGCTGATTGAACCCGACCAGGGCACGTACGGTTTTAATGAAGTCCCTCACTTCTATGTGTGCGGTGTAACAGCATCCACTGACAATATAATTGTTTATGTTTTGAGATGTATAACACAATTTGATAGCAATTATATATAAATATTTTTTTTAAATTTAATCTACTTGTTCTGAATTGCGACGGTCTGTTTTAATTCCTTTGTATCCATCTCGTGTGTCTTCGTGAGTTAATTTTGTCGCGTGCGAATCAGACAAGTCTAGAGCAATTGTTTTATTTATTTTGTATATGCGAAAGGATTGGATGGCGTGTACCATTATTTGCCGGGAAAATTACTGGAAAATCACGTTTTAGAATTTCACTTTATTAAATCTAATTATTGCGTATATACCAGACGCTTCAAACAAACATGGAATTAATAATTCGAACCTATTGTTGCGACACTATGAAGGTCTTTGTGATCGCTGTATCCACATATGTGATGTAGATTGATTAAATATATAAATAATTGATATATTACAAATTAATCAGATATCTTCGATATATATTTTAATAATTGCTTTACGTGATATTTAATTTTATTTTATGATCAGACATAATCTGGCTTTTTGAAGCAATAAATAAATCGAGGTCGTTTTCATATCAATTTTTGTTTTATATTGTTTTCTATTAAAAAATCTTACAAAAATCATAAAAGGTGATAATCGCTTGATACACCCGCTTGATACATCCATCGTATTCTCCGGACATTGGTCCGGAGAATACGATGGATGAGGAAGAATCTCCCAAGAAAATCCATTGATTTTTCTATCGTCTTCTTCAAAACCTGCATGTTAGTCTCTTTCAAACGATCTAGCCAAGTACAATACTTGTCTATCGTAATCTTCTGTTCCTATAATCTAACAGCTCATAATTAAACACGCCCTTTATATCCCATTAAATAAATCTACGAATAACACAGGGATTCAGAATATCTATTTATCACCTCCCAATCCCTACCGGGAGGGGGGGGGGGTAGCCACCAAGAGTTTATCAGAAATGAATCACAACTATCTACCATACCATTAAAATTGATGGTCAGCATCTCATTACATTTTTTATATTACAATAACCCTGCATAGAGTTGACTAGGGGCCCAATTGAACTTTGATAAATACCCAACAAAACGGTGCAAAAATATGTGCATGTTGGTGTACACATATCCTTGTGTGCATAAATAAATCTGGTCTCTAACGGATTTCTCACCACAGAGCCAGTATACCCTGAGAAGGAAAAACCCTTATCTGTTGGCCAATAATTGGTCTAGTCTCGATACTTTCGCTCCTTTTCCTTCTTTCTAGGGGACCCCTTTCTGAGGAGGTCTTTCCCATGATGAAAGGATTGCTATTGCCCGACAGTGCTTATAATCACTTGCGACCGGCTACTTGAGACTCGTTTTGGGCAGATGTATGCCTGTGTATATCTATATAGGTGTGTGTGTGGTCGCTTGCTACGTGTCACTCGTGACTCGTTATAAGCAGATAACGCCTTAGAGAAGAGAACAAACGAATACCGAGACAAACCCCATCCTACTTGCCTGGACACAGTCGAGAGGGTAAAATCCGATACCAACATGGTAGAAGATGTACGTCCAATGCCAGCAACTCTTTATAAAAAACCGCATACCAAGACTGTTCGGGTCCCCGCGGTATGGACACGAAAAGGGAGCCCTCACGTCACGTGTGAGACTTAGGTTCCTTTGGCCTCGACTACCATGCGAGAGTTTGGTAAGGTCCATGCCCTCAGCAAGTGAGAGCCTTGTGACTGGCAAATGATGATGATGATGACATAACATTATCTTCTTAGGGTGTAAATCCAGTATTAGCATCCTGTTTTAGCAGGAGGTCGACGTTATTAGTGGTAGACTTCACAAATCGATGAGTATTGTTATAAAAATTATCAATAAAATAAAGTCCCATCCCTTGAATGTTAGATTATTCCGTCAAAAGTGTAAAGAAAATGATAAAAAATTCGAAAGACTTATCTTCGAAAGGAAATTGTCTAACAAAATTTTATCAACTGTTTGATACAATTGTAAAGTTTTTAGATATAAACAATAAAAACACATGGATTGAATTAAAATTACTAAGAAGTGATATGGTCTATCTTTCGGATGTATTCGAAAACATTAATGAAAATCTTCTGAAACTTCATAGAAACAATATCAGCCCTTTTAAAGCCAAAGAAGATGTACTGAGCTTGATCAATAAACACAAATTAAATAAAAATAATCGGCGAGAATGCCACCAGTTTCCTTCTTTATAACAATTAAAAGTAGATATGCTCAAGGATTCTGATTTAGAAACATACTATTGCCACATTAACGCCCTTATAAAAGATATGATAATACGATTTTAAGACTTGCAGGATCTTGTACATCCAATTTGGTTCATTAATCCATTTTTATTAGAAGTAGAAATTGTTAGTCAAAATTTGAAGGAGCAGTTTGTTGAGCCAGAAAATGACCTTGAGGCCAAAATAATAATCAATCAATGTGATTATGATGATTTTTGGGTTCGTTTTCGCCATTGATACCCTATTTTGTAGAAAAAAAATAAATCACCCATCATTGCATTTCCTTGACTAACATTTCCATATCTTTTTTTAATTTTAAATAAATTAAATTATTCACTTTTTTATTAAAATAATATTATAATATTGTATGTAATGATAGTTATCATATTTTTTATTTATAGTAGGAAATCCATTGCATATTGAGTATTAAATTTCGTTTTTTGTGGGGAAGGGGGACTGGGTACGTTCTTCAATACGGTTAAGAAACAATGACGTAAAGAAACTCCTTTTCATTTTCAGTGACAGCGCGATATAAAATTATGCATTCTGTTTTCTAATCATAAATGATTGGCATATTGAAAGTTCACTTCTGATAATTTATGAGGTACTCATATTCTGAAAATTAAGACCATGTTAATTTTTTAAGATGCATATTAGGTACCTGTGCTAATTACCGTACTGTCAGTTTCTCGATCTACTTCGACAGCTCCCCTAATATCGCCACTTAAGGCCTTGATAGATTTTAAATATCTAAATTTCCTGAAAGAATTTTCTTTAACCAAATTTAAAACTTATTAGGTTTAACTGTATTCCTACCCATTGCTTTTTTTAATGTTATTATCGCATTGTTTCTAACTAGAAACTCATAAAGTATAATATGGCTTAACTAATTTTTTTTCGTTTCTACTACTATTGTTATTTTAGTTTCGTAAATTAAAAAAGTATATATTATCTTTTCTAAAAGAACCACTGAAGTAACCATTATTAAAGAATGCTGAAATAATACTGTATATATCTTTAGTTTATTAAAAATTATGCATTTGAGCATATGTAAGAAAAAACGCAAAGGTTTTTTGAACGATCTGATACTATCTATTGTAAATATTAATTTTATATTATGTAGCTGTATGTAAAATTATTTTTTTGCAATATTATTACATAGAAATATATATTAAGTGAATAATTAAACATTAATTTATTTTAACTAAATTAAAAAATAACTAATTAATTATTTTAAATTAGACGCTTAATAAAGAAGATGATCTCAAAAAGTCTGGTCGGTATTCAGACCATGTCAGCTAGTATTTAGATATTATTTTTTTAAAAAATCAAGCTTAAATCAAGATACTAAGTATATGTAATTAATATTAATAAATAAATCTCTTCGCATCTCGAAACATCGATCAAAACTATTTAATTCCACGTTAAATAAAATAATGTTTACCTTTAAACTGGCTATTAATGACTTAATGAATTTAAAAACCAGATGAAAAATTTAAGAGCACCACACAGTAGTCAAGATATAGAATTTACCACTTTGCTATACTTAAATATGACTTTTTTTTATTAAATTATTCATATTGTTTAGCTATTTTCGTTAAAATATTAATATAATTGATTTTTATTATATAATTAAATTCAGCAAAAACCGTGTATATCATTTTATTTATTAAGCGTATTTAAATTTATTTTAATCAAGAAGTATATAAATTTATATTCGCTTATTTAAAATGATATATTAAACTATTTACTATGGCTTAAAATACATTTTAAACTTGCATAGTCTATAGTTAAATGATTTAGAGAGCTTTCCGGGATATCCGAGATAGTAACTTGCTAAGCTGGATGAGCTACGGATGAACCAATCACGATAGTTTGCGGTTTTTCCGACCTGAAATGTTTTAAATCCCATGCATTGGGAATAATTCTGTTATTTTTTGTTATTGCATAATCAAATTCGAATTCCATCTGCATAATTACACGGGATATGCAAACAATCGGGCTTATTATCCGGAAACTAACTGAACATTCCGAATATTCCCACTAGAATAAATACCATATGAATAATTTTGATTGTGGCCAAAATTTGGGTAGAGCAAGGGCTATGCATAAAATAAACAATTATTTCATGCCGAGCTTGGTTTCTGGGTTCCTATCGCCATTAAAATGCCGTGATAACGTTTTGAATGAAATATTATTTACACACGCCTTCATTAATATACAATAAATATATTTTAATTAAGCGTAAATATTTCTAATACCGGATCAAATAAATATTATGTTAGTCTATCGTCTATCTTTGTGTATAATATTGTTCGTTCATTACTAATATGGAATGCTGGTAGGTTTTTCCAATTTGTTTTTTATTCTTTTTTCAATTATTATTATCCGCCATTTCTTTCACGTCGTTAGCTTATTTTTCTTGTTATTAAAATATGACAAAAAAGTGTTTTTGTCATCGTTAGTGTTCAAGCTTCATTGCGTCGCTTGGTATTATGGCTAAGAAAATAATGAAACTCTAATGAAATTATTTCGTTTATCAATTTTTTTAAGATGATCACATACGATATATTACTAAATCATGTTTTATTTAAAAAAAATAAAATAAAAGATAAGATTTATAATTTTTTCAACATAGGACATTGTGCTTGATTTATATGTTTTGTTTTACATTTTGTACACGACTTTCGGAGATAAATTCTGCAACAGCCACGTTGGCGAATTTTTTTTTGGATAGATAAGTTTTTTCAGGGATTAATGATGAAAAAAGAGCATATCTTACATATTTATTTTTGCAAAATATAATTTACATATTATTATATACACATTTTTAATAAGTCATTTTTTAAGCATAGCTTAATGATACTTAAAACAATCAGATCGCTAAGTTAAACATACATAGAGTTAAAATCAATATTTTTTTCTATTATTTTATAATAACACCGATATATTGAAGATAATTATTATTTCTATTGGTAACATTTGACACTGTTCATAAACGACAATTGTGCATAATACTAAATATATAATAAATAATAAAATCAATATTTTTTTTTATATTTTAGGAACTCTTAGTGCAAATTATGTATAGCTCGGGTATTCATATATTTATACAATTTCAAAATCATACAAGTACCCTGTTATCCTAAATAAAAAAACGGTGATAACATATATTTTGGCAGTCATATTTAGCAATTAAAAATAATTATTAATCCAAGCATTATAAACAATAATAACGTATCTATTGATATATTAAGATTAATGTTGATATTTTATTATAATAAGATCTTTTATAGCACTGTTTTTTTTTATGTACACTCAGAAGCACTAATATATGATCTAATCTATATATTTTTTGTTTTGTTTAAAGAAGTTCATCGTGAAGATCGTCTCCGTTGACTGCGCGGCTGGATGGACCGCGCGCTTGCAGTCAAACTTTTTCTTCGCCGCCATTGTCGTGTGGTGTTGAACGGACATACTAAAAGATTTCATGGTTATTTATTATTATATTAATTAAAATATATACAGTATCGAATAGTGGAATTGTAACACCTTAAAATTTCGAGTAAACCGGTTATATAACAATTTTGGGAAATATCTAAGAGTCCCTCGTCCTTCCCAAGACAATCCGTCATTATTTTATTCGAAGAAAAGTTTTAAAAATTAAAAAAAATATGAAAAATTTACACAGTTGAGTAGTGAGTAGTGAAAAATAATAGCTAAAGCAATTAAGAGAAAATAACGTAATAAATATGGATAAACATGCTAGGATTATTTTTTTTCTTTTAAAATACCGTCGAAATTATAAAATATCATAAAAAAAACAACAAAATGGTCATATTTATCATCAACTATATCTACATATTCGGCCAAGTGGTTAAGCAGAGTAATGGCTCTGGTAACCAGAGAGTTTTCGAGAGTAACTGTCCTCACATTTGGCATAAGAAAAAGCACACGCAAACGAGCTCGATGGTAGTAAGATGGCGCCCATAAAGGCAACTCGCACAGTACAAGGAGGTTATGCACTACACCAACCAACAGCTTGAAGAAATGCTTTGCCAAGTAGATCGTACTTCTTTTCTCGAGAGTTACATACCCTAGGCATCCTTGTACCTATGCGCTGGGGTATAAACTGGGATAGAATCCAGAATCCCTCACGTAGAGATATCTTAGAAATTTCTTCTGTATTTTCTCTAATCTGAGGGAATTCGAGGCGTCATAAGGCGCCCATATAATGAAACCTGTTTCGAGCAAGCTTTGAACCAATGTATCGTATAGCACTCGTACAACTAAGGCGCTATGTATCTGATAAGAATTTCTCAAGACAAAGCTTAACATTCTTGATGATCTCATACACACGTCCGCTTGCTTACTAAATTGCTTATTAAACATACGATTGCTTAGAAAGAGTTACGCTCCCAAGTCTGTAATTAAAGTCGATGGGATCCTTTAATCCAGAACATTGGCTCTTAACCTTGTTGGAGGTACTGAACCCCACCAGTTTCATATGCGCGTTCACCGAACCCTTATATCATACGTCGTATCATTTTTCATAATATCGTACAATAAGTCGGGTGTGTGTTTTGACCTCCGCCAAACTTAGACTCAGTCACCGAACCCTTGGGGGTCGATCGAACTCAGGTTAAGAACCACTGATCTAGAAAATATCATTGTTTGACATTTTCTAATCGAAGTAACAGATCGAAATATTTTTAAATCGTATGCTAAATGTGAGAATTTATAATTAAGGACGTGATGAATATCATTTATAAATAAAATGAATAATAAAGGTCTTAAATTTGACCCCTGCGGAATACCGGAAGGTATATTGTAAGCATACGACGTTTGGGACTCGTATCTCACATATTATTTCCTCTCCTTGCAATTACTATTATTGTTTGTTATCCTTGCAAATACAAGAAACTCCAATATTATATCTACGCACTGTTTTTTACATAGTCTAGTTTCGAAAACATTACCACAAGTACTAAAACCTTGACTTAACCAAGTTTTAAATATGAAAAATTTCTTTAAGAACAGGTATTTTAAAAAACAATTTATTTTTGCCGAATGATAATTGGTGTGTCAAAATGACATATTTAGCAGATATTTTAATTACTTAAATAACTTTAACAGAGGCATTCACGAAAAAAACGATTATTTTACATCCACTGACAAATTGACTGGATTTCGGAAAAGAATAATGCTTTGGAAAATTGTTAATATGTTAAGGTAAACTTAATAACAGTTTTCCGTATATTCCTGTAATTTGTTTAATTACTATTTGGGATACCCATAAGTGTTGTCGTTTTTTCGATGCGTCATCTTTAAAATAGTCTCCTTTAGTCTGTTAGGTAGTAAGGACATGTTATAAGTATCTCTTGTGTAGCTTGTGCACCTGCTCGTGGCCGGTTTCTTTATCCCTCTGAAGACAATGGGAAAGACGTTTCCGTCGGAACAACATCTGAACAGAGCGGGATACTTTTTCTATATCATTTGAAAAAGAGAGCGACAGAGGCTACGAAGGATATTTGCGAGATTTACGGTGACATATTGGATGTCAGTAAATGCCAACGATGGTTCAAAAAAATTAAATCTGGTGATTTGTGTTTGGAAAACGAGCCTTAAAGTGGACGACCCCCCGTCCAGGCGAATGAAGCAGCCGTGAATTCTGATGAGACAGCTGTGTCTGCAAAGTCGATCCTTAACAGCGGTGGATATTCGAGAGGAATTTATTGCAGGCGTTAGAGGAAAATTTGGTGTACACACCATCCGGAGAAGATTGTGGAAACGCGTTTTAATGCCCCATTGTCCAGCGAAAAAAACATTTCTAACGAAGAATATGATGAAATCCGTTTTTGTCCAAAACTGGACAAAAACGACTGGTTAAAAGTAATATTCTCCGATGAAGGCAAATTTAATTTATTTGGTTCAGATGGGATATAATTTATCAAGAGTAGATCTGGAGAGCAGATGCACCAAAACAAAATCATTTTTTTTCTCTTTTGATAAAAAAAATCTAAGCCAACATAGAAATTTGGCCTTGCAATGTCCAGGGATTTCGCCATATCTTAACCCCATTAAGAAGTTGTGGCATATTATGGCAGTTGAAATACACAAAAAAAGCCTACGAGTGGGGAAAAATTTAATTAAAATAATAGTAAAAGTATGGTATAAAAGAATTTTAATTGAAAATTTACAGGCTTTGGGAGATTCTAAGCCGCAAAGTATTCATGGCGTGATTAAGCAAAAAAGAGGGCCTATAAAATATTAAAAATGTATGTAATAAGTCAGGTTTTGTGTCATAAATTAACATTCTTAAAATAAATCAATTTCTTTAAACCGACTAATTTTAGCAACATTCAGAAACCCCATTGTCCTGGTATCAAGTATTACTCCAGATAAATTTCACGGCAATCCTATGCTGTCATAATAAGAATTGAATCGTTGATAGAACAAGTTTTTAACCTGTCTTTGATTATATAGATAGAATATTAAAAAAAAACAGAAACTTTGTAGGTGTTACAATTTCACTGCTCGATACTGTACGTTAAATATTCACAATGAATGACGTACCGGTAAATAAATTCAAAAATAAGTGTTTTTTCGAATCGATTTTTCTATAAAGTGGCATTGGCGTCGCTTGGGAAATTAAAATAATTTTATTTGCATCTCAAATCCAGATGGTGTAGGCGAGAGTACTGCGGAATCGTTTGTCCCGTTTTTGGTTAATTACACAAATGGCATGCTCGTCTCTCATAGTTACGATCGCGAACAGAATCTGAATTGATTAAATAAATAAAGGTGGGCTTTTTCGAACGAGCTTTACCGAGAAAGCGACGCCATTTTTCGCGGCGCGTATATTTAAAAAAATAAATAATAAGCAAAAAAAAATGCGTGGTGTCGACAGAACGGATCCAGATTTTGAGTAGCCGAAATATATTTTAAATATTTTTTTTCCACGAAAGTCATTAGCATAAATCTGCGCTTATCGCATCATCTAACTTTAACAACGAGCGAATAAATTTCGCGAAATTAGCAGGGCAAACGAGAGCGCGCACAAATAGAAAAACTGACCTCTAATCTGTGCAAATTTCAACGGCAATTATTGCAAATACGACTGATTTTTGATAAAAACAATAATAAAACATGTATGTATCAAGAATAATTTAAAAATACCACGTTAGGTGCAGTCTTCCATTTGGGATTACGAACATTTTTGTCACCTACCGAAACGGTGGTGGCTGTACAGGAGTTGGCCCTTGGCCGGAACATGCTTATACGCCACTTCCGTTTCACCTGGGCTATTACCTGGATAAAACAAAAATAAAAAGTGAATAATTATAGATGATAAATTCAAACAAAATTAAAATTGTCATTACTTACTTCTCCGTTACAGAAACAGTACAGCGTTGCCACACAGAGTCCCTGAATAAAAATATAACAAATATTAATAAACAATTAAAATATTAAAAAGCTTAGCTGTCAGCGACCGCCAATATAGAACAGGTGTTACTCGAAATATTAATTAGACCAATTGTCATGTTGAAAGATGGCAAAGGATTAATTTTACTCTGGGATGACTGACGAAATTGAAGAAACCATCCACTTGACGACAGCCAGATAAATGATATTAATTGCTCTGACAATTCAGATATAAATTATTATTTGACACGGGTTCGGGTCTATAAATATTTTAGAAGCATTGATAAATATTTCCATTTTCGCAATCGAAACGATTCCTATGCCATTTATCAAAAATGTATATTATGAATTGAATCATTCATCTAATATTACGACGTTTATATTACCCGGATGAAAAATCACCGGGATAATTAAAATGATATTAAATAAAATAGAATCAGATAAATTTTGGATCATTTAGATCATTTTCCCTTAGCAATGATGTCTAATAATAAATTAAAATTATGATAACAAATATTTTATTAAAATTTATCGTATTTTATCAGAGCTTTAAGTTTTTTACTCATAATTTTTATTGCGAAACGTCTGAACCGTGTTGAAATTTTTATATTCACATAAAATATTTCGTGAATTGTGTATTAAAAGTTTATTAACATCTGCAATAAATTATCATTATCAAATATTTATTTTAAAAATATATATTTGATATATGTGATTATTAGGGGGACTGAAAAGTAATCAAAATGTTTTCGATGAACTCATTCACAGTTAGTTTGTGTCCAAACACGGTCTCCCAAATACGTAAGTTTTGTTATTACGTCAAAGCTTTGGTCGTAAATTTTATTTTACATTTTTTTTCTGCCAAGAGGAAAAGATGTCAAATCCAACAATAGAAAAAGCACACTTACGTCATTGTATGCTACTTTGGTTCGATCAAGGAATGAAGGCAAATGAAGCAGTTAAAAAATATAACGATACGGGGATATTCTGAAACGAAACAAGTTTCATCGGTGGTTTAAAAAGTTAAAAAAAGGGAAAAAGAATCTCAAAGATGTAAAGGACGACCCTAAAAATTAGATAATGATATCCTGAAGGCAATGGTGGATTCAGATCCTCGTCAAACAATTAAGGAATTATCACTGATGATTGGTTGTCTATGGTCTACAGTTCAAGATCATCTTCGTCGCATAGGAAAATTATACAGGCAAGGAATTTGGGTTCCTCGTGAATTGACGGGTTCGGCGCTCAATCAACGGTCTCGGTATGAAACCGATTCGTTTTTACAGCGAATTGTAACTGAAGACAAGAAGTGGGTGCTATACAAAAATCCCGTACAAAAAAATCAATGGCTTTCTTCCGGAGAAGTCCCTGTTCCGATCCCTCGACCATCACTAAAAATAAAGAAGGTCATTGTTTGTGGTGGGATTTTCTGGAATTATACAATATGAGTTGCTTAACGATCTGTTTTGGTCAATAACAAAAAAAGGATCCTTCAACACGATAGCGTAAGGCCTCATGCTGTAAAAATAATACAGGAAAAATAAGGGAGCTTGGATTGGAACTTTTATCTCATCCACCCTATTCGATAGATATGGCTTTCATGGTACCTATAAGTAATGTCGTTTTTTTTCTACTAAATTCCAAACAATTTTTCTTATACTATATTTAACTTTTCTTATACAAAATAATTCCCCATATTATTTATAACCTTCTGCCACCTTTCTTTCAAATCATCCATGCCCTTCTTGTGAAAATCTGCGGGTTTTGACTGAAAATAGTCTGAAAGGGCTGTATTCACCTCTTCTAAGGAATTGAAATTTTGATCTCTTAGAAAATGTTTCATAGAACTAAATAAGTTAAAATCAGATGGTGCGAGATCCGGCGAGTATGGAGGATGCAACAGGGTGAAGCGTCCAAGTCCCTGATTTTTTTCACACGTGAATTTCGCAAGATGAGGTCGCGCGTGAATGCGTGTGGGACCCAAACACCTTATTTTTCAACCTTTCCCAACTTCTTTAGGATCCTCTGAGTACTCGACCAGGATGTACCGGACCTTTTCCATAATTTTTCAATGGTCAGCATCGGGCCGTCTTCGATTGTAGAATTCACTGCTACTTCATCCACCTAGACGAGTCGTCCACTTCGAGGCTCGTTTTCCAAACACAAATCACCAGATTTCATTTTTTTGAACCATCGTTGGTATTTCTTGAGATCCAATATGTCACCGTGAATCTCGCAAATATCCTTCGTATCCTCTGCTATATCTTTTTCAAATGATATTGAAAAAGTATACAGCTGCGCAGATGTTGTTCCGACGGACACGTCTCTGCCATTGTCGTCAGAGGGATAAAGAAACCGTTTTTTTGTCTAAAGGCCACGAGCAGGTGCACAAGCTACACAAGAGATACTTATAACACATCCTTACTGCCTAACAGACTGAAGGACACTATTTTAAAGATGGCGCATCGAAAAAACGACCTTACTTATGGGTACTCCTAATAGTACAGTGGTTTTCCGTTGTCATTTACACCGCAGTAATTTTTATTACCGAAAAGCGCTGCTGCCGATTTTCTGGCTTATATTTTTTACAATTATTTTTTTGTAAAATGAAGGTCATCCTGTACAGTAACGCATACACCCTCCTTCCCTCTGTTGACCAGCGTCACTCGGAATTCTTCGGAATGCTCACTCATACGAGTACTATCTGCCCTCACTAGCGGTTAACTTGACAATCATAATTCGATTGTAATTACCTTCAAGCAATGACAGGTACATTATTTTACTCGCCAACAGAATAAAGATTTATTTGTAATATTCTAATTGAGTATTGCGTCGTGAAATTTTGTTAAATCAGTATTTTTCTAGTCTCGTGTCTACTTTCATTATATTTTTACCCATTTTCTGCTAAATATACATTTATTATTGTAATATTTCGAGATACAATTTTTGCAATCAACCAAATTATAATATTGATTTTATACAAAATGTTATAAGTCATGATTACGATGAAAATAATTTTCTCGACACGAATGTCAGGTAATAAATTATGATATTAGACATGAATTCAATATAAATGGGTCTATTGTATAAGTCATTATACGAAATATTCTAAATAAAATACGGGGATAAGAAAATCTGTCCAAGAAAACTTAGGAAATTGAATGTCGCTGGTTGTACATAATTTATCTCATCGTCTGTTTAAAAAATTCACGGTTAACATTTTTTTACCAGATGATTAGTATAATATAATAAAATATAAATTGTACGCAAAATAATTTTGAAAATCATGTATTAGAATACGTATTAAATACTTAAAAAAATAACTGCTTATGTCAACTTAATCATTTTCACTCTGTATGGCCTACTCGAATTATTTTTTTTATGAATAATAAAAATAAATTCGTTTCAATGATTAGTTCATCATGAATTTTTAAAGCATATATTATAATACGTTTACAAGTTATATAGACATATCTAAAAATACTACTGAGAACAGCTTTGTTCAGATAAAATCTGACTTGCAAACACGCGGGTTCTTATGTTACTTTATAGCCTCTCTTGAAAATGGGAGTCACAGAAGCGCACATCATACAGTCATGCTTTACGAGTATAAAAAGGTAAAAGTCCAGTAAATTCTGTAATAATGTGAAGGAAGAGTGTGGTGAAGGCGTTTGTTTATTCACAAATGCCAACGATGGTTCTGTAAATTATGACAAGCCGACTTTAGCTTGTAAAATGCTAATGTAGCTACCGTGGCTTCATATTTATATTTATTTATTTTAATACGATGGATAGATGGCATAACTGAAAGATTCCAGAGCACCATTAACCCATATAAATATTTGATAAAGATTATATAGATTCTAAGTCTTTTACATTAATATTCTACCTGGTATCAATCCACGGCAGCGGTTATTTTAATCAGGGACGCTTCATTATCATTGAAATAAAGATAAATGTTTTATCAATTTAATGAAAACTAATAAACAACGCTCTTAGTATAAAAATATGTATTTTTCACAAAATCAATTGGATTTTTTTTTTATTAATATTTATTTATTTAAACTCTTCCCCAAGTGTGTAAAACACGGTTGCACAAGCGTTCAAAAATTATGCGACATTGACGTTGTCGTTTATTTATCGAATCGAGAACAAAATATAGACCGCCGGGGCTTTTACAGGTCTGCCCCAATCTGAGCTTTATGCAGCAAACAAAATACGACCTTCTGTATACGGTAATACGAAACTTTTCTCTTCACCTCCACTGACTAACTAACAACAACACTTGTTCGCGTCAAAGCTATTGACCACGTGACCAGGGCGGATATAATAATGCCCAAACACATACGAATACGGCCCTGTTCGCATATTTCAGCTGAGTATTATTTTTATATTAGGATAAATGTGTGTGGGAAAGTGCCCAAGCTACCTCTAAAGATGAGCTGTCCCAGATTTTAATATTATTTCAGTTGGATTAAATTTAATATTATTTGTTTCATAAATATTTATTCAACGAAGGATAGATGGCATTAAATTAATTAATTCCAACGCCCTAAACTAAATACATAAATATTTTTAAAAAACATATGAAGTTAATGGGTTTCTTCCTATTACATAACCCCTGGCCAGTATCATAGAGAATTCCTTGAATTCATAGTTTTCGTAATACACCTATCCGACTATTAGTTTAGCTCAGTCGCGGTTAACGTACATTATCGAAATAATATGTATGTTACCCACTAGCCATATCACTGGATCATATCCCTTTAGGTCAAGAATCACACGTGAGATGATTGAGAAACTTGCTAAATTTCATTGATAGAAAATAATACAATTCTTATACGAGATAATTATTTCAGAACAGTTTAGTTTGAATCGTAAATACCTTTTGATTTTTTATCATACTTTATTTTGGTTTAAAAAAAATATCTAAATTATATGAATCTATTATGTATTCACCACTGTTTAATATAACCTTCTCCCATCCTATTGGCAACTTATCAATACCCTCCTCATAAAATTTGGTGGGTTTGGACTGAAAGAAAGTATCGAGGGCCTGATTGACTTTCTCATTATTAATTATCGTTTTTCTATTAAAACATATCTGTAAAGAATATAAAAGGTGGTAGTTCCTGGGAGCAAGATTAGGGGAGTAGAGTGGATATGACAAAACAGACCAATTGAGCTCTAGAACTTTTTCTTAAGTCACTTTTGTCGTGTGTGTTCTGGCCTTATCGTGTAACAGGATAATTTCATTGCGATTGACGAGTGCAGGACGCTTTTCCAGTAGTTTTTCATGAACTCTTTGCAGCTGCTGAACGTATGTATCGGCAGTAATCGTTTCATTGCGCTTCATCAGCTTGCGGTGGATTATTCCTCGACGATCCCACCATACACTAAATTCTCCAGGTGGCGATAAACTATAAATTGTGACTTATTGCCAACTACCTTGTAATATCGCATTTAAAATGTCGTCATCGAAGTCGGAAGGGCGATCCGCCCTTGGTTTATCAGATTCATCTCCGGAACGAAATTTCACAAACCAATTTCCAACTGCCCGATCGATTATCCGGCTTTCACTCTATACACTGCATACCTTTTCTCCATTTTAAGGGTTCGAAATAACATCACTGTAAAGTCCACTACACTAAATAGTGTGGTGGACTTTAGTGTAATGACTGACAGGCCATATCTAGTGATAACAAAAATCCCCTTGTCTGGTGAACCTGAATCATATTTATTTATAATTTAACCTAATATCTTTCTTATTTAATTTCTGGGCCCACCGGGCTAGTTTATCTCTGGTTCGGAGACGCCTTCTTTCGGACCATAGACTGCCGCTTATCGCGCTGACCAGGGCCTATAGGACTGCCTCTACAGCGGTTATGTCGGTCCTTGCCGGCGTTCTGCCACTCAACCTGGAACTCCAGATCTGGGCTGCGGGTTGATTGATCCCTCGTGGCTATCGAGCACGTCTTGAGGACCAGGAAATTCTCCCGACGGACGTCGAAGCTTTGGACAAAGCCGCACTCAAGAAGAGACTCAAAAATATCGCGTTAAAGATATGTCAATCGCGTTGTTTCTGCTGAGAGTACGAGCAGAACTAGTCTCCGGTTCTTCCCCAATATACTAGCTCGAGCTAAGCTGCATTGGTTTATTCCTGACCATTACGTGTCCCAGTTTATCACGGGACATCCCGAACGCCAATCTTCTCACGTCTGACCTCATGGATGACCGGCTTGCGAGTTTTGTGACTCCAATGAACAATCATCGGAACAATTCTTTGGGAATGTCCGGAGTTTTCATGAAAGAGAGAGATTTTGCCTCAATGGCGAGTGGGCGGTCGCCTGGTCCCGTCTGTCACCAGGACCTTGTCTCCTCCATCCCTGCTTACAGGACTTTTGTGACTTACGCCGGCTAGGCCAGAGCGAGATTCTCCTCCCTTTGCATATTATCCTTGCCTTCTTATGTGTAGGTCGCCTGTATTTCTAAGGAGTATTTAGATGCGATGGTTGCCATGATGGCTCGTCGTGATGATAGTCTACATTTAGACTCACCGTAGGGCGGGCCCTCCAGGAAAACCTCAGCCATTATTTAATTTCTTTCAAATTTAATTTAAACAGTGACACTACTTATGGCCCGATATAATAAGTGATGCATTTATTATGTATGTATTTTTTAAAATTAATATTGTGATATATTAATCTCTCCATCCAAGTGTCATACCGCCATGTCGCTTATTATATTTTAAACTGTAGTGCGTGAATAATAGAATATGACAGTGGCGGCTTGACTTGGTGACACGGGGGCTTTAGTTTTCAGAGTGATATTCGGCGAGACGAGTTGTGATATAGGTCATAAATCACACGTCACTCGGGGGTTATCTCATCCAGTAATTTGTCATGGTGGATCAGGTATTAAAATTCAGGAAACACACAATGAAATATATAGCCGGCGACGAAATTTAATTTGGCCACTGCCGAGCTATATATGAAAATCTAATTTCACAAAAGCGCGCTGCACTTTCAGCCATTGCACGTGCAGCGTATGCAATTAAACACCATGGTGTTGAATTACCCGGGTTTCGGCGAAAATTTTGCACCGTTCATTTTATATGAGTTTACATTATGCAATTAAAGGCACTCGTATAATTATAGAGAGGTTTTAGGCAAACATACAATTTACTATTTGTTAAAATAGTGGACATTATAGTACCTAGTGCATTAAAAAAATAAGAAAGTTCACATTTCGACATCTTCTATTATATGAACGTAAATGGCATTGTAATTGGCGATAGCTTTAGCATCGCATTTTTAGCTATCTCTATTCGCCTTCATATTTCTGGCTCACAATTTCCGTTATTCCGTAGTTATCTGAGGTATAGAAATTCTTTAATCCTCTCCAGATCCTGAAGATTAAGTGATCTAAAAAGTTGATTATTTCTGTCGATTATTATCAGCTTGATTTTAATAATATTGATCTCGAGTCCTAGTTTTTTACTTTTGCAGACAGCTCTTTTGAGCAGACCAGCATTTTTTGCCCGCTATTTTAAATCCGCCTACCCAGTTTTACAGGGCTTTTCTCATAATATACTCCCCGTATAAGCTAAACAGGTCTGGGGGGAGAGTATACACCCCTGTATCACTCATTTGAGCACTGAAAACTTTACGTTAACTTAACGTAGTTTAACATAGCGGCTTAAAAAAAATCTTACATTTCAGGCAAGTCATTATCATTTAATATCATTTTTTTTTGTTTTTTTAACTACTATGCTAAAAGTAGGTGTTGTATATTGTGATATTATGTTGGAAATAATGAAAAATAAAAAAATCCCGGGAAGTTACAGCATTGGTAAAGTTGAGTCAATCCGCAGTGACTGAATTTATAATGAAATTCCAAAAGACTAGTTGTGTAGAGAACAAAAAAGGAAGAGGACCAATGCATAACACAACCGCTCCAGAAGATCGCCTTTAAAAAAGGTTCTGCTTAACCAACCGATTTTAAAACGGTGTTTAACCGTTCAGACGCCACGGCGTGCAGGCACGCGAAATCGGTCTAACCACCAGCGTCACGGCAAACGCTATTACTAATTTATTTATGAATAAATATAATATTTTTAAATGAAAATAAATGCAGAGACATCTTTTAAAGTCAATGTCATTGCTAGAATGTCGATATGTTTAGCCGTTTCATTTTATTTTAAGTTTATGAAAATGAGGCGTACAGAAAAATCCTTTATAATTGGCTTGGCGATTAAAGGGTTAAAGCAATGAATATAACAACATCAGAGGTGGAGGAACCGGATTCAATATCGAAATTGTATAGAGAAGACCCAGAGAAGATGGTTTTATGGTACCGGCTTAAAAAACAGTTTTCCTGAAAAAATGCGCGCTAAACGACTCTAATAGGAAAAACTTTACCGGACCTGAACTAAAGAGAACTGGAGAATAATTATCTTCTCGGATGAAAGAAAATTTAACTTGTTTAGCTCGGATGGGATTCAATATATGAGAATAAAAACAGAAAAAAGGTTAAACGGTGAAGCATCCAGCTGGAAAAATGGTTTTGGGATGCTTTTCTTACTATGAAGTTGGAGATTTAGTGTTCGTCGATATAACCGTTAATTCAGACGTTTATAAAAGAGAAACTTGTTGCATCCATAGAACAATACCTATCTCATATAGTGATATGGCTTGTAGGTAACATGCATATTATTTAGATAATGCAAGTTAACCGCGACTGAGCTAAGTTAGTAGTCGGATAGGTGTCCGATGAAAACCATAAATTCAGGAATTTTTTTATAACACTGGCCAGGGAGTAAAAAAATAATCCGTGTCGTGGTTTGATACTTGGGGAATTGTGAGAGACATTCCCTTTCCATCTTTAGAATCTATATCAAATCTTTCTCGAATTTTTATATGGGTAAAGGAGGCTTTAGAATCTTTTTGTTATACCAGAGGTTCCCAATCTTTTTCGCTATACGGCTCCCTTAAATACATCAGATTTTTTTGACCTTCAAAATTCAAAATTTTTGACTTTCTTGAAAACAGCGAGCGCAAAAAGATGGGAATTCCAACAAATTCGCCGAATTTTTTAATAGAATATTTCGCGGCGCCCTTATGACGACACCGCGGCGCACACTTTGGGAATCAATGTGCTATACCTTTTATCCATCGTAGTCAAAACGGTAAAAATATTCTATCTAACATTTCTTCCCTGTTATTTTTATAGATCAAATATTTAATAGAAAAACTTAAAATTAAAAATTTGTAAATATGTAATTTGACATTGAAAATTTACGTCCAAGGATAAAGCGCTATAGGAGGGACTGTCGAATTTATTATAAGAGGGTTCACTATAATTGATTAAATTGATAAAGAGATAAATAAATCTCTAATATTCAAATAAATTAAATAAACCTAATGTTTTTCTATAATTAATTAATCATGCATCATGAGTCCTGATACAATCCTATACTTTAGCCCTCAGAATTGTTTTTTTAATTAATAATTGCGTAAAGATAAATGAATCGTAATTAAACAAATTTCTTATTAAAAAGATAAATCTTTATATTTATATTTACTCTATTAATAATAAATTTTGACGCAGATATATCGTGGCTTAGGTTAATCAGGGCGCAATTGTCGCTGTTCACAATTGTCAGAGAGGAATTATTGTCATGCATAAATGTTACCTGTAAGGAGGCTGTAATGGCAGATACGTATTCATAGACTAATTCCCATGGATGTCCTGACGGTGGTCGAAAAGGTGTTACTAAATATTGGAGACCCAGCAATGGCACCAGTAGAAATGTTGCCCTAAAAAATAAAATCATGATTATTTCTATAAATACATACATGTTTAAATAATATGATTACCTGAAAGCTTGAAGTGCTGTTCTAGAAGGTCCCTGAGATCCTCTAGCAGGCGCTGCTCTTAATTTGGTACACAACACTCTAACGATATTGCAGAGAAACACCAGATTCAAAAATATTGTGACGGCCACCACAACCACCAAGATCGTCGTCTGTGGACTCTCGTTCATCCAGCATCTAGAAATAATTAATGAATATAAATATTAAATAATGCAAAATAAACAGTGGCATTTATTAAAAAAAATTCATCGCTTAGAGTGAACAAATGCTTTTACATGAAAAGTCGACTCGAATTTTCGTCTTAATATTTCGCATAAATTTATGAAGAAAAATTAATAATAAAGTTTGGCAATGTCAGAAAAGTGACTCGTGCAATTTGAGTCAAGTGTCGAAATCTTTCTAATATAATTTTGATTTATTTTGCAGAAATATATTACAATATTCAACTTTAAATGAAAAATTACTATATTTAATATCGTCTCGTTTTTATATATGAATATATATGTATTTATATATTTTGCCATAAAGCTTGTTTTACGCGTTTTATTATCGCATTGGGATTTGCAAAACTATTCGTTATTTATGGACGTCAGTTAAAAAAAAATAAAACATTTCAGTGTATGCATTTTATTATTTAGCACATACCACCGGTCTTTAGAATTAGTTTTATTTTTAATAAGGTCGCCATTAAATTTAACGACATTTTTATTAAACACTTATTCGTGAAAATCTCAGCTTCCGACACTCTGCATCATTAAATGCAAATAACCCACATCTGTCAGCATTTCAGAGATAATAAAAAATGTTAATTTAATAATTAGTTAATAGCGAAATAATTGACTGTAAAAAATAGTCGTTTTCGTTTATATTTAAGTAATCTTACTCGTTACATAAATTATTCAGAAAATTAAGTAAAAGCTCTCGTGCTTAAACCGGAGAGGTTTCTATCGCGAATTAACCGATTTCGATTACCGTTGCACTAAATAATAAATTAGACACGAGTACATTTTAATTTATAATTAAATTCGCAATTTTTATTAAGCTGGAGCTGTCATGTGTTTTTCTAAATAAATATAAAGGAAAATTTAATTTGACCTCTCTCCAAATTAGATGAAGTTTGAATTGGAACCTGCTGGTTTTATATTCCGGCATTGAAGATGTTGGCAGCCAGTGCTGGTGATAAACAAAAGACTTGCCAGACTTCGCACTGTGCCATGAATTATAAATGAATTTCGTAGGGGAGAAGTCAGACAGAGAGGGGTTGACGTAGAGATCAGCTAGAGAAGATGGTGCATTTATAAAACGAAATAATAATGACTTGAAAACCGTCTCATTTTTGCCAGAATTTCAATTATGCTCAGTAGAAATGTTTTTTATTTAGAATCTGTATCTGAATTGTTTTGTCCTAAGATGATTTATAACTGCGCCAAGTGATCGTAATATTTTCTCAGGGTTCATTATTTAATTTACGGCATAATTATTCAGAATTTATTTCAGTTACAATAACTGTTATAGGTTTAAAAAAATGTATTAGTGATAAAAGCTTTCGTAATTGAAGAAACTGCTGTTATTTATTATCTTAAATGAAGCTAAACATATTTTTTGTATTAAAATCTTATGCAAAAATATATGAATATAATTAAATGGATCTTGAGTGTGACAGAAACTTATCATTTCTTGATAGAAATGCGTCAATACAACGAATATTTAATAACTTAAGTTAAAACTAAACAGGGGGTATAGTAAACTTTGAAAATAATTGACTTGTAATATAAAAAAAACATACAAAAAGATTTTGTATTGATAGAGAGGTTAATTTTTTCTGCGCCAAAAAAATAAATTAATAGAAAAGAGTAAACATATTTGACATTTATAGATAATATCTACATTTGTATCATATACTATTATTTATTTTATGATCCAATGCTAATTTTAACACTTGTTTTGTATTTTATTATTATAATACAATAATTTATCTTGTTTTTTCCAAAAGCTTTTACATTTTTAGATGGTGAAAACTCTTTGAATATGATTATTTCGGATTGATAGATAATATATAATAATTGCAAAGGCTACGAATAAATGAAATCGCGTCTAAAAATGATAAATAATATATTTTTTCTCATGTATTTATTTATTTAAGTAAATATATTTTATTTTCGTAGTGGATTCGATGATTTTTGCGTTCTAGACTTAGTGTTTTCCAAAAGAAAATTGATTTAACTTAAAATATTACAGCTGATATCGACGAATTATAGTCAAATGCCCAACACAATATTTAGAAAAGACGATAATCGTCCTTTTTTTTATAATTTCGTCTTAAGTTTATCCATACACAACGATGAACTTTTAAAATTTATCATTTATAAACTATTACTTTTAAGGTATTCCCTTTAATTGTGGTGATTTCTTTAATAAGTTTACATAAAAGCAACTAAATCTAACCTTTTACAGATTGTGCTATCATTAAAAAAAAAATCTTTTATAGTCTATAGGTGAACAGGGTTGTTATGCAGTGCCTGTATTCCCCTTCGATAAATATTCTGAGTTTCACGGGTTTTTTTTGCGCATGATATAATAAATTGATAAAATGGTTATAGTTTTAAATATACATTTTTTTTTCTAAATTAAAATGGAAAGGGAAAACTGATAAAATTACATAAAGTTTGGAGAGTAAAGACATAATTACATATTATATATTACATATATAAATATATAAAAGAATAAAAAATGAGAAATGTGTCTGAATTAAAAAGATTATTGGTATTAAATATTAGTTACTTTTATGTACGGTATTAGGGAGGGGAGGAATGAATTGGATTGTAATTAGCTAGAGAAGAAATGGATGGGTTAATGAATTAAACATTATAAAAAGTCATTATACCTAGCGATTCGCCATCTAACCTAGCGTAAAGGGATGGCATGTCTGGAATGAGATTGTCTCTTTCTTCGAGAGTTTTATAAGATATGACTCTAGCGGCTGAGTTCGAACGCCAGCCCCATTCATAGTAGGTAGGGTAAGAGAGGGTTTTGGTAACTCTCAACGACCAGAAGTACGTGTTAGGATTAACCGCTTGAGGGAAGAGTTGAGTTTGAGGTTGATTAAACCTTTGGTTGAATTTAACTAGAAATTTCGAGCACTATCTGAAGGATACTGTGTGGGGGTTACCACAATTGCATTTCGGGGTTACTTTCAGAGCCTTGGAGCATTGATTTAAGGGATGCAAACCAAGCGCATTTAGCGCGCTGAAATTTGGCTGAACAACCTGAAGTGGTATGTCCAAAGCGTTAACACTGGTAGCATTGAGTATGGTATGGAGAATTATTGTTTAATGGCTCTACTCTGACTAACACTTCTATGGGGTCTGAAAATTATATGAAAAGCTTCGGGAAGTCTACTTTTTTATTACTTATCGCTTTGGTAAGTCCTGTGACTTCGGAAATCCCCGTAATATTTTGATTATCAAAATAATCATACGCTTCTTCCGTAGTTAATGCTGCTCGAAAGCCTTTAATTATAATTTTAGCTATAGGATGGTCTCTGATTAAATTATTAATTAAATAAAAAAAAATATCTATAACTGTTTCTTCATTATCGTCGGGTTTTATGAATGTGTATACTTCACCGTCCTTCTTAAAAAAATTATATCTACCCTCGTGATATAATATTTCGTTAATATAACTAATGTCGATTGCTTTTGATTATATTTTCTTTCCTATATTAATACTTTATGAGCCGCAAGGTTTTACATCAAACCTAGCGTGGGGGCTACATGGTTTCATGTAATGATAATCCAAGCTAACGTGCAGGTGTATCCATCTGTGGTCAAATAGTAGAATTACATTGTGCATCGTCATCAGAAAAAAAATGCCAATTGGTATTGTTTCACGCCGTGCTATGAACGGCTCATACGCTTGGCTACAAAATCACGCCAAAAGGCGTGAACGGCTCATAAAGTGTTAACAAGAAAAAGAATAGGAATTTTTATGTCAGTTTCAAATAATAATAATTTCCTACTATAAACGTTTCCATTCCTAGATAATTTTTAAAATTGTGACATTATTTTCTTGGAGTCGTATGCTAAAATTATTATTATGGATCATCATGTCTGCTAAGAAGAAGAGTCTCAAAACATATTGTTGATCATTGAGTATCGTCAAAGCATTCTAAAAGTTAAGAACTTCACCATGACTCAATCATCGTTTATCAAAACGTATCGACAAATCTCCATTTTAAAATTTAATTTCCTCTAAAATAGCTTTGAAGGACTTGTGTGTTAATTTAGGTTATACTACTATCGTGTTAACAATCTCAGTCACTTGGAATTATCAAATGGGTCATTTGGTGATCCATGTGCTCTTGTTAAATTAAAATAATAAAATTATTTGTTTATAAATTTAATTAGCATCAAAGGTAGCTTTCTTACTGTAGATTAATCCATGGATTAACGCGGCATTTTAATTAACCGCCTTAATATTTATGCATTTCATGATTCTATGCATAATAAACCTCAATACAAATAATTAATAAAGATAATGGTACTTTACGTTAGTTCTCTAATGGCCGACTTAATGTAGTGTATATAATCCATAGGGCTTAAATGGGATTAGTAATTTAGTCGAATAACTATTATCGTGGACGTGCCGGATGTATCTAATAATTCCAGACATCACATCGGACATTAACAAACATGACCTAAAAATGTCATACGTACCAAGAGTAATCCTGATATATCAATTTGAAAGACAATGAGTGACCTCGAAGCCCAATTAATTATGAACGGCTTACTCTTTAGTGTCTTCGGTTTCAGATGTTGTTCCTCTGGCTATCGTATAGGCCGTCACGGCCACCGCCGGAAGACACCATCCTAACACCACTAGCCCTTTCAGCAGTCTCTGTTCAGCCACGAACGCAGACACCAACACCGTATGCAGATAGAGCCCTTCGCAAAGCATCCACGAGTAATTGGTCAACAGCACGTACTGGATGATGACGTGTAACACTTGGCACCATGCCTGCACAAAAAAATTAAATATAATTCGCTAAGGCCAAATTTACATAATACGAATCTCCGTGGAAAACCTTGTTCGGTTTGCGTGCGTGAATAAATGAGAGTATGCATATTTAATCTTAACAAAGAAAGTTTCGTGGAATTTTGCGGTAAATACATCAAGGAAATCGCTACGATCTCGATATGTTTAATACGAGGATTAGTAATAATATATACTGGAGCGGTGGTCGTCAAAATTTCTATTAATAAATTATGAATAAAACATATCCATGAAAAAATCCTTGGGTATTTTAAATATTTTCTTTTTCTCCTTCAGAGATTCTGACTTTATCTCTTCAATAGTGATAAAATGTCAGCCTTTCATGATTTATTTTACCTTCGGATATAGCAAGTGGACGTAAATCGTCATGTTCGACGAATACGGAGGCTGAAATTTATTAATAATAACAGTGATGTTTGTGGTCAAATAATATATTTTTAATTTTCTAAATTTTCCACAAGAAAAATCAATGATTGTATCTAAACGTTTTCGAAAAACTTACTATAAAATTTGTATTCAATAAAACTACTAATGTCAGGGTACGTCAGGGATGATATAACAAAATATATTAAACCAATTAGACTTATATAGCTTACAAAATTTATAAATTTAGATTTTTAAAGATGAAAAGTTTATTTTTGAAAAGATCAATAACCAACTTTTGCATTAAATGCGATTTTTCTTAGGGTTTTTCTAAAAAAACTATGTGAACACTCTCTGTGTCTTATCAAAACAGGAAATATCGTTCATCGTGCCCCCAGAAAGTGCGGATTCCTTATAACGCGGGTTTTTTTTTAAATATCTGTCCTTGACACTTGCCAGGAATGGATCTTTATTTTTTGCTCACTCAAATAAGTTATATACAACAAATAAGTTACACGCATGAGTGAAACAAAAGAAATCTGGTACATGACCCTAGCAGGATTGAGCCTGTGCATTTGGGTTTATACTTCAGTGTAAGATTAGCTGCAACTTCAAACGCATGTTAATTAACCCTTTTAATTCCACGAGGCCGATCATCGGCCTTAAAACTTTTATAAAAAAAATATGCTAAATATATTTTTTTTTCGTTTAATTTAAATTTATAATGTTTTTTCCATTGGACAAATTTTACAATTTTTTTCAATATCTATTTAAAAGCCATTTTCTATTATCATTTCTAATTAATTTCTTTACATAAAATAATTCATTTTTAGGTTAAAAATGATTCAAACTCAAAGTTTATATTGTTTTAAGAATAAATATTTTTTCTTTTTTTTGTTTATGTTTTTATTCATATTTAATGATTAGTTATTATCATACATTCCACAGTGAGGGCCCTCCAGAAACAATTAAGTTTTTAAATGATTCATTAGCTTAAATAAAAAATATAATGAAAGCTATTGATTTTTACTAAAAAATTGCCTGGGATTCTTCGCATATTCCATGAAAAAAAGGCTGGGATTAAAAGGGTTTAAGTTAACCATATATTTTTGATCCCTTTGTAATATTTAAAATGCCAAAATGAAAAATCGGTTGACAAAACTCGCAATGTGACATTATAAAAGAAACTAATAATTATAGAAATGAATGAAAATGGTGAAAAATTTTCATTTGTAGGAAATGAATTCAAACTACAGTACGATCTATTGGGAACAAAAAGTCAAAATTCAGGCTGCTAAGAGTGTTACTACAATTACAGTGAGGAAAATTTCACGATCCCAAAGTTTTTTGTTGACGGAAATGAAAAAAATATTAAGCAAATGGATAGGGGACCTAAATCAAAACTACCTGCCTGTTAGTATCCTAATCATATTGCATAAATCACCTAGTCTCTGGGATCATTTAAAATCTCAACATGCTGGAAAAGAAGTTTTAAAGCTAAACAAAGATCAAACTTGCATATTCTTCAAATAATTCGCAAATCGGCTAGTGGCGTAGTATCAGACATATCAATAGAATCAGCTGAAAAGTATCTAATGGAGTTCCCTACAATTGTGGAAAGGTAAAATTATCCACCAAATATTTAATGTAGATGAGACGGGAATCACTACATTAAAATTAAACGAATGCCATCACGTACGTTTTTTTCATAGAGGAGAAGCTATGCTGTAATTTTATCTTCAAATACCACTTCAATTTTACAACCTATGGATCAAGACGCAACTGCAGCCTTCAAAGCCTATTTTTTAAAGAAAAATGATGCGCCAACTAATTGAAGAAACTGATGAAGGTTATAAAGAGCCATGCAAGTTTGGTGGAAACAATTTAATATTATGAAAGCTATCAGAAACGTCGACGAAGCGTGGAATTAAGTCACCTAGTCGTGTATGTGAGGTGTTTGGAATATGTTGCTCTTTAGAATTCTTGAGGTTTATTGCAATTATGAAAATGATATTCAAAATATCATCAAAAAAATCAGTTTAGTAGCCATATTCGAAGGCATCGAAGGTGTTGATGTACATGATTTTCAGATTTTGTTAAATTACACAGCGAACCCTTAACCAATGAAGTGCTGCAGGAAATGCCATACGTTCCTAGAAAATGATATATCCGAACATGTTCCGGTGTGAAAGTTGAGTGTAAAAACCATTGAAAAGGCTCTTTCACTTCCCAACCAATGCATGGAGTTATTAGAAGAGAACTACGATGATTACGAGCGAGTGAGTGCTGTAAAACGTGGTTGTAATGCATTACTTGACGGTTATTGACAAATTTTGTAGAATAAACAAATAGAGGCCAAACAAAGGATTCCTTTTTGAAACGCTGAACAAAATGAATTAATTTTTAAATGATTTATTTACTCTTTTTTCCCCCCTTGATCGTGAAATTCGTTTATCGCGGCCATGATCAGAAGGTAACCCCGTAAACATGGGTTACCTTGTAGTGTTTTAATAATTTTGAGATAATAAAATATTTGTTTTTCAACAAAGAAACCTGTTTATATATATTTTTATTAAATAAAATTAATGTTTTTTTATATATTTTTATACGTAGAATGTTAAATACTATAAATAATATTTTTATTTGTATAATATCAATTACAAGTATGTGTTAAAACGTTTTAATATATTATCATTGTTGTTTCAGTAAAATATATAAAACGCTTATAAACATAATATTTATAATTAAAACAAACACAGTAATTTTTTGATGATTTATTAATCAAAATTAATATCTATTAAAATATCAAATATTGTAACGCTTGATAAATTAATAAGCTGTTAAATACACAGCGTAATTTAAGATGAGAGTTTATGCATAAATTAATAATGTTATTAAATCTGTATAGCAATCAATCAGATTCGTTATCAAAGCTGTTGAATATAATATAAGTAAGAGTTGTTCTTATAATTAAGATTAAAATAAATAATAATGTTATTTATTATAGAAGTGAGAATTATGGCTTTATCGTTTACATTTCAATGTATACGGTCTGGGGTTTATAAAAAAGCTTTGCTTGTTCGGTGGACTGTGTCACCAAAAATAGACGAATGAATTTTGTGGAGCAGAAAGTGGAATTTGCTTTTTGGCGACACGTGGCTAACGAAACGTGCTAAATCGATTGACGGGAAACGTATGTGCCCGGCGAAATAAAAACCTTTTCTAGCTTTTTTTCTCTGTATTCCCTTCGTCGTCGGGTTCAAGTTTTCTCGCCGCCAACATGTTTCCAAAATAAAGTAATTCTGTGCCGAGTAGGTGTTGACATTGCTTTTCTATGTAATTATTATACATCGCTTTGACCACGGAAAAATTAGATTTTCAAGGAAAAAATATGCTTACATACTCAAAGATCTTTTTATAAATAACACAAACAAAACGTATATTACTGATTCTCTTTTGCACGGGTTTTAAATAATAATACATTAACAGTTTTTTATATTTACACTGATTTTTTTGTTGATACGTTTTTAAAAAAAACCTCGCCTATTTTTATTTCTTGCTTTTAATTTTTTGTGTCTATATTATATGCATTAACTATTAAAATAATAATATTTCAGAAAGCGTATATAACTCTTGCAGACCGCCAAAAGATGAAAACGATTACACTTCTTAAAGAATATAATTCTTTATGTTAAATTTAATTAAAATTAAAATCCATATATATTTTTATATTGGAATATTGTAAAATTACATAATTTGAATCGTTTTTAAGTATTTATCATTTTTGTGCATTCTATCTTTGTTTGCACACTATATAATTTTAGTCTAAAAAATAACTGTCCTTTTAAATTAAAAGGTTATAAATTAAAGAAACGTATTTATGGTATTTGATCCAATTTTTAAATGACAAGAAAACATAAACATGCTATGTACAAAATATATGGAGACGTCT
Organism: Philopotamus ludificatus; assembly: GCA_022495035.1. NCBI lineage: Eukaryota > Metazoa > Arthropoda > Insecta > Trichoptera > Philopotamidae > Philopotamus > Philopotamus ludificatus. Next base: position 51,851 of record JAGXCT010035464.1, on the reverse strand, counting down.
TAAAAATTAAAAATGGGGATTAGATGTTGAAGAACAATGTAATAAATAAATAACAACATTTAAAAAGTAATTCAGATAATATTAATGATTTATTGTTATACCCAAATCAACTGTAAAATATTATTTCAATGGCTTACGAACGAATACAGACTTGGCCTTTTAGTTTTAGCAAGATTTTTCATTAATAGCTGAAAAGCGAATAACTATCCATAAATTCTTCAGACATAAAATTGAATTTCTGAGAAAGATTCTGTATAAAACTTCGGAAAAAACAGCGACTTTCTATATAAATATACCTGTTTTTACTCTTCAACTAGTATTAACATTGAAACGTATTATTTTTTAAGTTCGATGGAATATTATTCGAGGCATCAATTATGTGTTTCCAAAACATAAGTAGAATATTACATCAGAAGTGTAATGTGATTGATTATCTAAATCAGTGGTGATCAATCTATAGCCCGCAGGCCGAATTTAGACCCCGAATGAAGGCTGAATCAACGAAACTATTAGGTTGATGCACAAGTAATGTCGTATTTTTTCAAGAAAACAATATTTTATTTTTCGCATACACTTTATTAATTTAGTTAATTACATAATTTATATTGCTTTTAATGACTGTCTCCCATCTTTCTGTCAACTTTTTAATCCCATTTGAATAGAAAATTTTCGGGTTTCGATGCAAAGAACGTGTCTATTGCTGTTTTCACCTCCTCACGAAGTATTTTTTTCTATCTAAATAATTTTGTAATGATAAAAAGGTGATACTCAGATAGAGCCAAATACTAGAGTAAGGTGAATGCTTTAAAACATCCCAATTTAGCTCCTTTAATTTATGTTGTGTTATCATCGCAGAATGTGGCCGCGCATTGTCATGGTGAAAGACGACACCCTTGCGATTGATAAGTTCGGGTCGTTTTATTACGAGTGCCGACTTTAATTTTTGAATCTGTTCACAGTATCTTTCAGCATTTATTGTTTGGTTAGGTGGCAATAATTCGTAATAAATAATGCCCTTCATATCCCACTAAACACAAAGCATAATTTTGGTTGATTCTGCTGGGGAGTGGTTAATGGGACTTGTCCTATTGTCCCAGTGTCGCTTCCTTGTTTATTATTATACACAGCCATTTTCATCTCCTGTCACTAGCCGATTTTACCAAAATGGGCTCATGCTCATATCTCGCAGACAAGGAAACACATATGTCGTAGCTCGGTCTAACAGATTTGCGGGTGACAATTCGTGCGGGACCCACACGTCGTCCTTGGAAACCATTCCAATGCGATGCAGATGCTTCACCACCGTAGATTGATCGATACCCATCGTCAATGGAATTTCCCTGGTATTTTGACGGGGATCAGCTTCAAGTATGGCAATCAGCGCGTCATCATCGGTGGTTAAGGGACGTCCCGATCTTTCTTCATCAGCTGTTAGTAAATTCCCAGATCTGAATTTAGCAAACCATCGTTGACTGTTTCGGAGCTCTCGATATCCTCTGCCGTACACCTCACATTATGTTTTGGTTGCCTTAGTTGCTGTGACCTTTTATCCGAATTCAAAATGTAAAAGTGTCGAATTTGCACTCTTTTCTCTGTCATTTTAAAAATTCACAAGGGCTCTGTATAGCTCAACCGCTAACGATAAACTGAAAAAAATGTTTGAAGAAACTCTCCTTTATATGATACAAAGACACCATTAAGAACATCTGTTAACACATTGGTGAAAAAAATATACCACAGTCTACGTAAAAATACGACGTTATTTATGCATCTCTCTAATAGATCTAGAAAAATTAAGACGAAGAAGAACACAGCCTTCCTTATACCTTCGAAAAACTATCGATCAAGCAGGCCATAACGGGAGATAGGAGCTGAGCTAATATAAGAGAGGAATATAAATTCATAAATTAAACAATATCACTTTTAAGGAAAAGTTATGAATGAAAAAAAACCAGAAGAATTAACTCAAAACGTCAACAGTCAACAGATATATATGCTCGTTAAATTTTCGAGCTAGTTTATTGTAGCCAAAAAAGAAAAACCCTTTGTTGATTGTGATTTTTCAAAACGAATTTGTTTGCCCTTGCTGAAGAAATATGTTCTTAAAGAGTGAAGGATTTTATGGCTGTTAGTTAATCTACATCGACTGTAATTAGAAGAGTTGAAGATATAGGAGCCGAAGTGAAGAATCAACTCAATTATTAATCTAAATCTGTGGAGTAAATAAAAAAAATAAAGTAACTGAAGAACCAGTAGGATTAAAACGTTTGATATGTAGAATAACAGGTGAAAATATATTTCTATGTATATCAGAGCATATCAATGATTGTGCTAAAAATATGATTGATTATATATTGGATTCTTAGGTCACCTTTATCAATATTTTGAGAACAGAAGTATCAAAAACTCTTGCATTTTCATTGCATAATTCAACAGCGGGCTTTGTGGGAAGTTTTTGGCCACAAATTCAATAATGCATATACAGCTTTTGCGGATTGGTTTATAGATTTTAAGGGAAAATCAAAAATATTTAAATCCAATTGATATGCCGATCAACGATGTAGAAGAAGAGTTTCAATATAAATGTATAAACAAATATTAATATAATATATAGAAATGTCAATTTAATTTCGTTTTATGATACTTTACGAGAATTCCATTATTCATGACTAAAAAAATGCTAAAAAACATCCATCGATCTGTCAAGCTATCAATCGCGTTTAACTGATAATTAATTGCAAATTGGTACCTAAAAAGTCAATAAATATTTGGCATCGATAGATGCATTATTATTAATTTTATATTAATATATATATTTGTAAAATATGTATATTATCGCTAAAAATTATTATAATCGATTCCACTTCATAAATAAAAATATTTTCGCGCTTTTTAATTCATTATTCTTAATATAAGTGCAAAGTTGTGAAAGAGCGAAAAGCGAAAGTATCAAGTGTTGTAGAAAGTATCTGTAATGGACATTTTCCGTACTTTTTGTACAAAAATTTCAGAACAACTATAACAAAAACTTTTCTTCTCTTCTTAAGATTTACGCGAATAAATTCACTTTTGCTGTGAGAAAAAAAATATATATATACAGCGAATTTTATATTACGCTCTTCATTGGATTATGCGACATAATATATTTTTTACAGGTATCGAAGGCAATATGAAAATATTTTGATATGCGATGTAAATACGAACAATATATGAATAATAAAAAAAATATAATGAGAAAATACGGAGAAAAAAAAAATTAATGGGTAACATAAGGAGAGCAGAGAATCGTTATTTTTAAAAGCATGTACGTCGAGGTAATGTATTCCATATAACGTCTACAGAGTGTCTTATTCAAATTAAATACGGACGAATAATTCTATACAGCGTGCGTCATAAACAACAACATATTTTTATGAATAAAATTAATAATAAAAATCGGTCGATAGATCAAGCGGTCGACGCGTTGGCCATCGCTGCTCTATAGTACGTATGAATATTCTATGTCGCATGTTTAAAGTATATGCTTTTGTTCCATATGTTTATTTCATGATATTTTCCACTTTACCTCGTAGCATACAATCTCAAAATTAAATTACAGCATCTTTTACAGCAAATGGAGTACATTTTCTTAGAATGCAATCTTCTTCGGTGGCTCTCAATTTAAAAAAAAAATAACTTTCATATTTTAATAAAAATATTGTGTATTTATATAATATATATTAAAGATGCAATTTTCTTCGATGACAAATATTAAATAAGTTAGTGTGCAGGCTATACTTGCGGAAATTAAATTTTCTATTATATCAGAGGGGAGTTTTAAACGAAAGGTAACCCCCTCCCCCGTTCATCGTGAAGGGTTACGTTCTGGACATAGCTGCGATAAGCGAAATTTTGCGATCTACATGGGATTAAAAATAAATTTGAAAAAACGGCGTGCATTAAATAATTTAAAAATAAATTGAGATTGAGAAAAATAGGCCAAACAAGGAATCTTGATTTCCTTGTTTGGCCTCTCTTCGTTTATTGTGAAAAATTTAGCGACAACTATCAAGTAATTCATTACAACCATGTTTTACAGCACGTAATCTTCTAACAACTCCATGCTTTAGTTGTAAAGAAAAATAACATTTTCAATGGTTTTTGCATTCAACTTTCGTACAGGAACAGGTACGGATAAATCATTTACTAGGAACGTGGCAGTCTATTTTCTGCAGCTCTACATTGGTTAAGGGTTCGCTGTGTGATTTTAAGAAAGTCCGGATATGGATATGAGACTGATTTCTTCTATGATATTTTGAATATCATTTCCATAATTACAATGAACTTCAACAATTTCAATAAAGAGCCTTTTCCAAACACCGTTCATACACGACTGGGTGACTTCAGTGACTTCGTTGATGTTTCTGATAGATTTTAAAGGCTACTATTATGCCTTGATCCATAGGTTGTAAGCTGTTAGTGGTATTTTGTGGTAAAAATACCACTTCAACGGGAAAATCATTGCATAGTGTCTCAAGTTTTAAGATGTTCTGTCGCATTGTCCAACACAGAAAAGCTCGAGGTTCAACTTCAATGTCCTTATATTTTTTAATGCTAAGCAGAAATAAGTTTTAAACAAGTCTATAAATTTTGTATCATCCATGCTTTGTGATTATTTCGTTAAAAAACGGTTTGTTTTTAGAATAACCTATCATGGCACGGGGAGTTTCTGATCGATAAATCTACAACGGTTTCAATTTTAACTCTCCGGATGCATTTCCGCCGAAAAAAAGAGCTAGACGATCCTTGGATGCTTTAAATCCAGGAGCAGTCTTCTCCTCTATGAAAATAAACGTACGTATCGGAATTCGTTTTCAATAGAGTCCCGTCTCATCCACATTAAAAATTAAATTTAGTGGATAATTTCTCCTTTTCACGGTTTTATGGAACTCCATTGGATAATTTTCAGCTGATTCTTCGTCTGCACAAGCCGATTCGCGAATTATTTTAAGGCTATGCAATTTTGATCGTTTTTTAAACCGATCAAACTCACCTTTGCTTGCTTTAAAAACTTATTTTCCTCTATGTTGAGATTTAAAATGATCCTAAACACTAGGTGATTTATTTAATATGATTAGAGTACTTACAGGTAAGTGGTTTTGATTTTGGTCTTCTATCCATTTTCCTAATAAATTTTCCTACTTCCGTCAACAAAAAACTTCTGGTTCGTGAATCTTGTTTACTTTATCTTTTTGACATTTTAAAAATTACGAAGGGATCAAAAATATGTAGTAAATTTAATTAGCATGCATTTAAAACTGCAGCTAATCTTACACTGAAGGATAAACCCAAATGCACTGGATCAACCCTACTAGTTTTTTTGTTTCACTCACGCTTGTAACTTATATAGCGTTTTCTCTGAATCGCTGCTTTTTACAAAATTCCTTGTCAACCAAAGAGGCATTGACATTTTTTTCGCTAGGCAATGTATTATAGATTTACGAAATATCTAAATTGACTTAAAAATATTAGAATTTTGTAGAAAACAGCGATTTACAGGAAACGTAATAGAAGGGTTGACTGCACTCGCCGGGGGTACGATAAACGGGGATTTCCTGTACTTACAGTATTATATAAAATTAAATATAATTTTATTTTTGCTTTCATGTGTGTGTGTTTTTAATTTAATTTTCAAATTGTCTTAAGACATCGAAACAACAAGAGTAATTTAAAAAGTGGGTTAATCTATTTTGCACAAGATCCACGAATTTTGTGTCACATTCTACCGGGATTACTTACTGAGTTTCCTGATAGAACATCCGGGTTTCGTATAACAGCTCCATACCATAAAAGCCACAGGGTATTGTTGGCGGCAAACGATCCAAACAGGTTCATATGTAGGGTTATCCTTGCACATCTCAGCGATCTGCCAATAATAATAACAATAAGATTAAATACTGCAAAAATTAATTGTACTATATGAGAAAAGTCTCATCAATTGTTAATAACCACTTGGCGAAATTTTCCGCGCTCACTTCCGGTCTTAGGATTTCCGCTTTCCGGCCCCAGCAACAAAAGCCCACAAACGAAGACGCCGCCGTCGCTATTCCCCCCCCCCCCTCCACCCATTATTTAATACGAAAAAAATGGCAAAAACACTATGTACAACTTATTTCAGAAGTGCTTATTTAAAATTTATTATTAATTTCCCGTCCGTCCTGCGCTTCGCAATATCCACGGACACATTGATGGATGGACGCCCGGATGCGATCGCTCATGCCTGTACAGACTATGTACAATCGACATTAACTGTAATGTTATAAAATTGAGTTATGATACTGAGAATGGCTGTGTCAGTTGTGTGTATCGGTGCAATATATCACTTCCGGGGTAAACGTGATCCCCCACGCGATGTAAATAAATCTGTGCTTCCGTTCATGACTAGAAACCCTATATCGGCAGATGCTAGTAATCGCCGTGTTAATACACTTAGTATAATAGTAATTAATTATAATTAATTATGTAATAAAATTAATTGTGTTAAGTGTTAATTATTAAATAATAAATATTTCGCGCTATTTTAAATGATTTTCTATTTTTATTTCGAAATTTCCAAAGGGAATAATACTTTTTTTTATCAAGAAATGAATTTAAAAAGATGATAATCTGAAGGTGCAATATTTAGTGAGAAAGGTGGATGCTGTAGAACTTCTTAATTCCACTTTCTGATTTTTTTCTTTGCGTTATCATGTTGCAGTCAAGTGAAATCCCATTATTACGTCTTTGAACGGACCGATAGAAAACGTAATTGGAGGGAAAACGCAGATCCGTTTTTCCGGTCTTATAAGTCAATAAGAAAGTCTCGTCTTGTACGTTTCCAATGCTAATAAATTAGCTTTTAATATGCCTCATAGCATCTTTTGTTAGAATAAGATGGATTATTACCTCTTTTCACAAGATAATTCTTCGTCGGATAAGTTTTCGTGGATGTAACTGTCCACTATATCATTGATATCCATAACTACAGAAGTCATCAGGTTAATATCAAGGTCTATGTAATTTTGTAAAGTTTCGGTAGAAATTCGTTCTCAGCCATCAATAGCATTGTGCGCCTAAATCATCGCTAGTATCTTCTATTTTATATTCTTGTTCTTTAAGGATTTCAGCTGTTCGAAAACAATTTTTGATCGTTATTTCTTTAATTTCACTCCATGCTCTAATAGTCAATGCATTGCATCTAAAATAGACACCTTAACATTTTTAGGATCTTCTCATTCTAATTTATCATTTAATCATCACCTATCACCACTTCTACATTTTTTTAACCGTCTATGGTATTTTTAAAGGTTTATAACATCTCCATAAATTTTGTAGATGATCTTTGGCTTTGATACCTTTCGAATATATAATCATAAAAATCGTATATCGTCGTAATCATCTTCTCAATTTCTTGCCTTAACATTTGTATTAAGAATAATATAAATTTTAGTCGTTGACAAACTAATGTAAAATGCAACAACAAAAAATTATCATCACTCTTTGGTATACCGTATATTATATCCTTAAAATTGAATCTCCATTGATTAAAGCACTCACAATAAAGTATTAATTTCTGTGTTATGACTCAACGATTGATAATATCTAATTCTCCACTTGCATCCCTATTTTCTTTCACTTTAAGCTAAGATTGGAAATAATATCCGCAACTTTTATAGGTTAAAACCCCAGAATATATTGTAAATTTTAATATATTTTATTTTTTTTGTAAAGTTTTCCTCCACAATCGAATGAGTGTTACTGACAATATTTTGTAAGAATATTGAGTTACTCTTTTTATTAATAGTTACGTTATCCTTGTTGTTGTGAAGGCTTTTAAGAAGGCCAGTACTGTATTGTCGATTCAATAAAAAGCAATCCCTTGATAAAAGAGTTAAATTAAAGGGTGGTAAAAGATTGAAGTGTAAAAAATTTTAGTTTTAAACTAATCCATGTTGATTTTTTTATTTTCTATGCTTTTAAATGATCTTCGTTTTATATTTTTTACAATGACCAAAAGTTTAGTTTTTTAAGTTTCTGATGCTTTCTCGAACAGTTTGTCTAATCCAGTGATGTCCAACACGCGGCCCACGGGCCGCATGCGGCCCAGTCCGTTTTGTTTGCCCTATTGAAGTTTTCAGCCTTCTACTAATATTAATTTCATTTGCAAAAAGATGAATTTCATTTGCAAAAGGGTGAAATAGACTTGCCAAAAACTGAATAAAGAAATGATTAAATAGGTAAGAAACACAAAATAATAAATTTGAAAACAAACAATGACTTAAAATAATTGTATATCATGTAGCTCTAAATTTTAATATCATAAAGGGTGGGTGGAAGGGGGGGGGGGTAGGTTGAATTACATACGACATTAATTAATAAATTGTTTTTAATGCGGCCTACTAACGATTTCTGTTGGACAACACTGGTTTAATCCATATTCTTTGAAAATCATCTTCGTCATTTATTCATCGAAAAACTTTGATGTATATTCCCCTTTTCAAAATGTTTTTTAATACTTGGATATTTTGTATACCGATAACAATAATCTTTGTATATGTTTAACTTTTCCCACTCTGTGGCCAGACGTATTGGCCCAAACGATTTTTGAGGAAAAAAATTGAACCATTTATTTATTTATCAAAAAATTGTCGTTTATTAAATAGAATATCTGATCAAACCTTATAGATGTTTCTTATTCATTTTAACAATAAAAGCCTCTTTTTTTAAATATTTCTAAATTAAAACAAATGAGAGGTGAGTGAAGATTCGACCAAAAATGGTCGAAGTAGAAAAGGTTAAGAAACATTTTTTCTAATCAAATCAAATAATTCTACGCGTTTTGAATGTTTATGGTTCGGAAAATTAAAATTTTCTACTACAGATATTAGTTTTAACAACAAAATCCTTTTATTTTAAAATTAGTATATTTTATTTATAAATTTTAATCATTTATTTGTATTTTTATAATTTTTTTAAATGAAATAAGCGATTTAACACAAAATTTATTAGAGAAAAAATAAAATTTACCACAAAAAAAACTATTTTTAGCTATTAAGAATTTTTAAAACGTTTGGAATGGATAAATAAGAATTATCTGCGAATTAATCATTGTCATTTTTTGCGAAATAAGCGATTTTTTCCCGTACAACATACTTTTTTAATCGAGAAAAATATTCAATACACCAAATATCCTTATTTTTTCGAATCGGATATTAAAAAATCAACTCAGAGAAATTGTATGATTGTAGAAACAGATAATAAATATCAACTCAAATAAAAAGTAATTGATTTTATCTGACGATTAAATTTTATTATGTGGGAAATAAATGATTTATTCATACGTCATATTTACATTTTTGTTCGAATCTTCGTTCTACTCTCATTGATTGTATTTTACAAATATATAAAAAAAAGATTTTCCACTTTTACCTTTAATTTATCAGTGATTCTTAGCCGAGGTACCAGCGCTTCCTTTGTTGGAGTTTTAGAGGTGTGGCGAGGCATTTATATTTTTTCAGCAATAAGGCGCTTAGGAACGTTTTTTGGCGCTGCAGGAGTTCGACGTTATTAGTGGAATACTTCGCAAATCGATGAGTATCGTTATAAAATTATCAATAAAATAAAGTCCCATCCCTTGATTGATAGATTATTCCATCAACAGTGTAAAGAAAATTATGAAGAATTCGAAAAACTTATCTTACATACACATGGTTAAGAAACACTGTTCTAGATTATCAACAAGAAAAATAGATTCGTGAAAAAAATGAGAATGTTTATTTCAACAAGATGTTAACTTCTTCAAAATATAGTCAGAAATATTTCATCACTGAAAATTTTTAGCAACGATTGATTTTTTGCGAATGTTGTGATGACGGAAACGTTTATGTTTAACAAAAAAATGTTTTATAAATGCAAATATTTTCATGTATACGGATTGATGAATCATAGCTCTAGCTCTGAGTTGAATTGAGCCATCAATACGATGATTTTTTTACTCTGTAATTTATAAAGGCAAATTCTTATTCGCAATGTATTGATAGTATTTATCAACGTGGAGAATTTATATATATTTTTTATGGTCCATTAGAATTTTGAATTGTAAATTTCGGCTTAATATTCAATGAGCCGCATATGTATTTTTTACGATAGCCATATGAAAAAGAATCAACAGACATAAATAAAATCGAAACCGAACTAATACACTTTTGCAGTCGATCAAAGCCTATTTTTTATCTCCCCCGAGTGTATTTACCCAGCGTTTTATACAGAATGTATCAGAATTTATTTAAATTCATCTTGAATCTAGAATATATCACTTTCATGCGACGTAAATTTTCAAAATGCTTGCATTTAAAATCAGACCATCTCTCAACTGTTAAGCCCTAAAAAGAGGCCATACTCACGCATATACACACACAAGCCTCACCTGAAATATGTTAGCAGGCCCAGTGATAGCAGCAAGGCTATTAGGGAAATTGAATATCCGGTCTCGTACACGAACACAACTGATTGCCGCATCTGCAAATAAACCATTTTAACAATATTAATATTTTGCGAATCGAATTCATCAACCGCGCACGTGCGCTCAATAATAAAATGGCGTATATTTCGCGCGCGAAAATCTAAAACGTCCATCGGGCGAAATTTTCATTCATTTGTATATACGTGCGAAGAGTGTTTGACCATTTTTATATCCTCGAACATTTTCCAAGCGAGTTCTGCGAAGAATTTACATCTCCTCTTTATTATTTAACATATGCACTGACCCGGATAAATTTAAATAAAACTCAAATTCCGCAGAGATATTGTTTCCCGGTATTTCCATGTTAAATTTATACGACTGTTCTGCAATTGTAGAAAATACAATTTTATTAAATAAATTATATAACGTATATACAGTGAAACCCCGATTTTGCGTTTTTGAAGGGACCGATAAGAAACGTAATAAAGAAGGAAAACATAGATTCGGAGTTGGAAAAAAAATATGGATTATCTAAACGCGAATCGATTTTGTACATATTTGTGTCCTGTTTTTTCTTCGCAAATCGAAGTTTAGTGTTGTACGTTTTTAATGCATTTTTAGCCTTACTAGCATTAGCAGTGTTTATGGGCTGATTTTTAAAAGACCACCACTGCTTAACTCCCTCTAGTTTACATGTAACGTCAAGTTAAATTTCGATCATGTACGTCATGCGCGTAGCACTGAATAGCTTAACAGTGTAATGCATTGTACATACCCTAATATTTTTGGGATGTTCTCGTCGTCCTAGTTTTAATAATAATATTTGTACCGTCGGTTCTCAACTTTTAAAAATTTTTATTCGGATTTAATTCGTGAGTAAGTGAATAAAAGGGCTAAACAACACTAAGTATTATTTCGTTCATAAATATATGTATATTAAATCTGTGCAATATGTCCTATAATTAAAAAACCTTAGGAACCTATTAATCGAGGTTAAATCGAGGACCGACTGTAATAGATATTTGCGATACAGTTTTTTACGTCAAATATACCCTTTTGCCAATCAAATACATCCTTTTACTAATCAAATGCACTCTTTTGCAAATTAAATATAACCTTTTTTCAAATCGAATCCAACTGTTTCCAAATCAAAATGACCCCTGTAAAAATTGATTTAAAAAATTAAATATTTTTTAATATATATATAAACTTTATTTTATCAGTTCCTTCAAAAATGTAAAAAACAAGTTTTCCCGCTAATTTAGTTTTTTTTATCAGTTCTTTTGAAAACGGGTTCCACTGTATTTAGTACAGCGATTCTAACCCCGAATTTACGTTTTCCTACTTATTGCATTTTTTTAACAGTATAGAAATTTAAAAAAATACATACTGGATGTTCGACACATTGTAACGAATAAAAAATATTAAATGCATTTGGTTTGAAAAAGGGTGTTTTTTTTTTTAGTCGTGAAGCGATTACTTATTATATTTTTATATAAGATATTAATTCACTTTCCCTCATTTCTGAGGGATAGTGACCATGTGCATGATTTCCCTTATCGAGGATCCTTGGACATGGTTTCATCGGAATATATAGTGCAGTGGTTTCCTGTTGCCTTCTGCACCGCAGTAATTTTTATACTGAGAAGCGCTGCTGCCCTTTCAACTTATATTTTTGACAATTATTTTTTTGGGAAATGAAGGTCGTCAGCCTTCATCCCACCCCTCTGTTGACCAGCGTCACTCAGAAGTATTCAGAATGATCACCCATCTGAATACTATCTACGCTTATTGGCATTAACTTTAACAATCATAATTTGATTGTAATTACCTCCAAGCTATGACGGGTACTTTGACGTTAAAAAACTGTAGTAATATTATAAAGCATAGCTTATTCCCATGTCTGAATATTTACTAGTACAGTTTGGAAGAAAAGGGGCAAATTTTATATTCCTCAGTGTTAAATTTGTTGGATTAGCAGGACATCTATCTAGGAACAAGATTTTTTTTCTTTTCTTAGCTTCCAACAAAACATCTAAGCTTAAAAGTTGTTTTTCAAACATTTTAAAGCATTCAATTAAATGTTTATAAATTAATTTGAATTTAAAATTTTTCAAACACAATTTGCGGGAAATAACAAACGTAAAAGCGGATACTAAATGTACTACAATAAAACGGAATTGTAAAAATTGAATGATAATAGCAGGAAAATGTGAATTCCGGGCACGTAAAAACAGGGGTTCACTGTAAATAATTCTATTCGATGCAATTTTATTGTGTTTAATAATAGCATGTACATTTATGCAAATATAATATTTCATCGGATATCGCATAAATTCTCGAGTCTCCAAACATTCAACATATTTTCCTTTGGCAGAGTACACGTCTTTTGTCTTCGGCAAAGAATATTCCCCGGAGCACTTCACATTCTAGACGTAATACAGACTGTGGCATCTGTATTATATACACATAGATACCGTCTGTTTGTAACTTTTTAAATATTCAACGAAAATAAAAATTTTGATTACTTTATGGAAATTTTTGTTTGCAATGGACGGGATATTATAACAAGGTATTACGGAACAAACATAATTTTTCTACAACTTTTTGTATTATTCTAAAACAATTTGTTCAGAAATAGATCTACATTGTATAACGATATGAAACTTTTATTAATTCAAACGTTAACCTAGACATGGGTTTTTCAACTTTTTTTTACCCCATTCCCTCCTTTCATTAATGTTTAAAAAAATAATTCTCCCCCCCCTACCCAATATAGTCTAACTCAGGAATGAACAACCCTTAAAAGATTTTACGAGATTGATCGTGATAAAATGCTATAGTTAAAAAGCAGCATGCGAAATGATGTGTCGTCTATATCTGCAAATATAGACTTAGAAGAAATGGCAAATTTCTTTTGCCGTTTTTTAATAGTATTTCTATGAATGAGTGTTTTATTTTTGTATTTTTTTTATACCATGTTTATATTATTAGAAATTTAATTTGAGGTTATAATTCAGTGCTTACAGGAATGGATCGTTATTAGGGGCAACCGGTGTACTGCCCCAAACACATACCTCCTAATAAAAAATAATAATTAGCCCAAATATGCGAACAGATCCGTATTCGTTTGTGTTTGGGCATTCTTGTATCTCAAACAAGTGTTGTTGTTTGTCAATCAGTGGAGTTAAAGCTCCATATTACCCATACAGAAGGTCGCTTTTTGTTTGCTGCGTAAGTCTGTTCGTGGCAGGTTCTACCTGCCCCTGGATACATAGTTGCTAGCCTAAATTTAGCTGTTGGGTGGACACGAACAGTATTGTTGTTTGTCAGTCAGTGGAGGTAAAGAGAAAAGTTCCGTATTACCGTTTATATATGGTCGCTTTTCGTTTACTGCATAAAGCTCAGTTTGGGGCAGACCTGTATATGCCCCGCTAGTCTATACTTTTTACTCGATTCGAAAAATAAACGAAACTGTCAACGTTTTTCGACTATATTTGCGTATTCTCTGGAAGTTAACTTATATATTTTTTAAACTATGTAAACTTAGATTAATATTTTTATAATTTTGTTAATGTATGTATTTATATATAATATGTATATTGCAATATGTCTGTAAAATTAATATAGTTTTAGCAATTCAGATATTCACCCACTGGAACACCAAAATTCACCCCCAAGGGGAAATCCCTCACCGATTGGGAACCCCTAACGCAGACTTTCATTGAGAGTAGATGCCTATCAACTTACGCTCAATTTAAGGATATAAATGATTTAAATATGTAATAAATAAAAATAATTAGTAAGAATAAAACTGTTGATAAAAACCCATGTGGATTGCAGAAGGAGAAAACTGGAAAAAAAAATAATCTGTTTAGCCCAAAGTTTGAAATAAAAAAATACGTGAAATTTTTATTTATTAAGAGTGAAAATGACTGCTGTGTTCTTTAATTAAATTACGCTAGAGCTTTTTCGAGACACTTTTGGAACGAAATTTTTGTTATGGAATTGGAGCTAAAATTAAACAATCATAAAATCGCAAACACACCAGACAGTCAACGATCAACGTCAAAATACGTCAGAGAGCAGTGTACCATTACAAAAAATACGACAATTTGATTTTTACTATCCCTGAAAATCAAATATTTAGCATATTTTTTATTATTAAATCTTGTGTAGAAAATTGAGGCTTTGATTATTTTGTATAATATAGAACAAATTAGTCATATTAAATTAATTTTGACCTGTTTTTAAAAGGCTAACTTAAAATTAGAGTATTTCGATATTTTACGACATTTCAACCACATTGATTAAATAAACTTGCAAGTCCAGCACGAACTTTCAATTGATTTTTTTTAGTGTTTTACTTGTATCAGAATAAAAAAAAATAATCAAATGAAGTCAATCACATCACAAAGAAACACATTCAATCTGAATGCCATTGAAAATCTATGAGGAAATTAAATATAAATATTTCGAGAAAATTAATATCATTAAAAGCATCTAGGAAATGTATTACTTAATAATAATATTACATATCAAAGATATAGATAAATCATATCTGTTCAATAAATATTAATCATGTCATATTTTTTAAAATAACGCAAAAAATAATTTATCTCACTCATCAACAGTCCATATGTTTTTTTTTACATTCAGATTGTTAAAAATAAACATTAGAATAATCGAGATTCTAAGAAAAATTGTGTTAATCCTTGTAGAATTTTAGATTTAAAAGCATTAATGAAATATTTCCTACAATAATAAAAATATTAGATGATGTAGCGAAAAAAATGTTATTCTATATCTTTAGCATCGTCATTCTCAAACCATATTTCTGTAGGACATGGGTTCGAAATAATTCCATATAATTTCCCCAAGGATCACGTTTTAAGAAAGGGCTATTGTATAAAAAAAATGTATATTGTTTCAAGAAGCTAATGTCATTAATTAAAAACAAAAATACGAAACACGCTCTATTAATTTCTTAATATTAATTTATATGTATATACGAAAAAGTTTATTTTATTGAAAACTGTCGTATCTTTTTATTTTTTCCCCGTTGTATAAGTGCCAATTTTTTCTTGCTAGACAAAGCGCCATAATTCACTTTAATTGGAGGATTAATTCGAAAGCATTTCTCGACCACTACGGTTACAACAAAAGGCAATTAAACCAATTGCTAAACCTTCCACCTCAATCGAGAATTACTCCACCATCAATAATACTCACAATTATGCTTCAATTTAAAATAATAAAATATATTTTAATATTTTACGGCTGATTTAGCAAAAATCATATCAACAAAGTATTTCGAGCACATATTAAACTTGACCAGAATTCAATGAGGCAACTTTCTCTTTGGCATTTTCCGGCCATTCGTCAAATTAAACAAGATTACATTTTCTGAAACCATTATCTTAAGGTTAAAAATCGTTGACCTGGATTTGTTACGCCAGGAATTTTATTAATTACATTGTTCTACATAAAGACGCTATATTAAAAATTAAAGAAACGATTCGAGGCGATTTAATTTTTTTTCCCGAAGCACCGGATTGTGAACTCTGCGAAGCTTTTAAAAAGCTTGTTTTAATATTTAAAGCCAGCTGAAAGTATGGTAATTTAATAGGATGTCGTCTCTTAAAACTGAGAGGTCGTGAAATTACATAAGATGGACCATATGGCCGCTGTTCATACTTCACAATTCAAGCTCAAAGGAACTTGCAATGAATATTTAAAAATGCATCGCGATAATGAGACTTTGTTCATAAAATATGATGTTATGATATATATTTCGAATAAATAATATTAATTTTATACTTACTGAAAGATCGTCCAGGTTCACGCAGTTAGTATAGTTGGACCACTCTCTGTTGGATTGCGGATGTCGGAACCATGTGCCATTTGGTTCACATACCTTATGTGCAGTTCCTATAAACAAATAAATGTTAATTTCATCATATTTTCCACGGTTGACTGTGATTTATCACGGTATCGATTTTCAGTGGGTGGTTCCGTTTTGGACGGAATATTTTGGACTTTGAGTGAATAATGGATTTTTTATGATAATATTAAGAGAGCCACGGGATGAAAAACAGAATTTTCCCTTGAATGATATAAAATGATTCAATGAATCATCCAAAATATTAACTAACCGAATAAAAATTAGATGGAAATGTGTTATTACATTTCGGATATATATATATTATATATATATATATGGGAATAACACACATGTTGTATTAGAGAAATAAATTATCAAGCTTGATATATAATGATACATTTCGTGTATGGTTTAGGGGAACTCTGTACTAATACGAATATATTATATCAATTCAATTAATTTTAATAATTAAATGGTATATAATTTAACTACATGACTAATATATTTAATTAAAACTCGAGAAATAATTGAAAAATTTGAAATCTAGAAAACTATTTGGCCACAGACAGCTGCGAAGTTGATAGTTCCTATACGGGATAGGAAAATTCCTCACGTTGCTTTAACAAATTAATTATAAAACCGATTTAATATATTTAGATAACTAGCATGCCAGAAAATGATTATTAATTCATATAAATCAAGGAGAATACTTTAATGAATAAGTAGAAAATATGTCAAATATCTTTTAAATCTAATTTATTAATGAATATGGAAAGATTTTCTATAACAAGTTCGACAGTCCCTCTTAGAACGTAGCCACGTGCCTTTGTATGCCGTAGTACGTAGAACGTAGCCATTGACATTGAACAAGGTCATTTAAAATAAACGAATGCTAAAATAATCGATGTATTAATTTCGTTCAATTTCCAACATTAAATTAAAAAGCCCTTTGCCCATATTTTGTATGAGTTCCTTTGTTTCTATGCGTGGTTTCGATTTCTTTATTATAGAAGGGCTGACTGTTTAACATTAATTATAATAAAACATATTTAAAACGTATTTTTTTAAATTAACTTTTAAAAATTACAGCTTTTGTATGCTATCTTCAAAAATAATTTAATAATACAATAAATCTAAAAAAAAATAGATAAAAACGTAATAACGTACAACATTATTTTGGTAAATTTATAAATACATATATGGCATTATATTTCATTAATTTAATTAAAAGTTCATTTATATTATTAAATCTCTTTAATTTATTGACATATTTTATATAATTTTTCTCGTATTCATTTTATTTATTTTATTGAGATATTTACAATAATAAATAATTGAATATTTCGAGAACGATTTTTGTTCGAAAAAAAAATGGTAAAATATTTCTATGATTTATTTAAATATGGGTGTAATATATTTTAAAGACCTTCCCTAAAATACGAAGCTACACAGCAATAGTTGCGGATTTATAGGGATGCTTTGATACTGGACCATGAGGCCCCCGATCGTAGGGCTTCGGATACTTTATTCATTATCTTAAAGAATTTAGTATTTTTTTCCCTTTTTGGGAACTTCTTGATTTTTTTTATTATAATTTGCCCTCATTCTTAGACGACCGACACCCCCTATCCTCCGCCTCCTTCAATTATATTCTATTAGGAGCCCCTTATATGTAATTAGCATCAGACCCAAAAAAGTACAAGCAAGATAATTTTGATGTCTGACCGAAAAATTCTAATTTAAGCAATGAAAACTAGTAACTCAATAAAAAAGATTGGCTGAAAGCTGATAATTTCTACCAGAAGATGCAGGGAAAAAATATATTTCACTGAAAATCATTTAAAATCTCGTCCAAGAAAAGTATGTAGAAGCATTAAGTAAAAACATTCTCCTATTCAATATACATTTAGAATGGAAAAAATATGCTTTAAGGTCTTTCTTATTATTCTATTATTATTATTTTTATTTCTAAAAATTTCTATATCAACTGATCCTTTAATTTACTTTATTAGGGCCTTAATTGCCAAGGGCTTCGATGTCTTGCATTATTTTTCCATAAGGTAGCTATGCGTTTTGCTTAGGACTAATGAAGAGCTATTACAAGAAAATAGTTACAAAATAACAAATATATATGCGAACGTAAACAAAACCTATTTATTAGTGGCGTAAGTAGTATAGTATAAGAATTAAAAGATTTCTATTAGAATATGAATAAGAAAAAACTTTAGGGTTTGATCTTATCTCCTATTTAATAAAATACATTTTTTTTATTAAATAGAAAAAAATATACTTTTGGGCCTTTCTTATTATTCTATTATTATTATCTACATTTCTAATTATTATTGATTAGGTTCGTAAAATATAGCCAACAGCTCACAGGCCACCATATAATCAACTGATCTTTTAATTTACTATATTTGGGCCTTAATTGCGAAGGACCTCGCGAACGTAAACAAAACCTATTTATTAGTGGCGCAAGTAAAGAGTTCTGCAAAGATGGCTTAAGGCCCCTTCACCCCCATTTTTTTTTAAAGTTTGTTACTTAATACTCAAAGCCAACTAGTTTAAAACTAATTTTTATCATACCAAACAAAATATTTTTTAAAAAGTGATACATTTAGGTATAAAAAGAAACCATGTAACTAGAAAATTTAATATAATATCACTATAGCTGATAATTTAATCTATTCAAATCTATCCATACAGCGATTTTTTTGCTTAAAGCTGACAATCTTGCCCAGAAGCAAGAGACGTGTAACAAAAAGTAATTTATATTTTACCATTTAAATTTTAAATGATTTTCAATCGCAAAATCAGGATTTTTTTTCTATATGAAGCCACCCTCTTAACCGCCTGGATTGTCCTCTATATCTATCTGAACCAACCATTGCCCTCTTAGAAAGCTTCAGCGCCTACTAGGGAAATCGATGATCGGAACTATTTACATAAATAATTTAAAATAAGTTATAGTATCATCTTGAGGGTACAAAAATGTCACTTTAGTTTTCCTTGATCGAAAAATGTCGATACGAGAAAATTTTCTACGCTCTTGATATGGCCAAGGTTTTATACGTTATTTTCTAAAAAAAATATTAGGAAACTGCTAGGGTATGCAAAGTTAGATGAGTGGGAAAAGCGAACGATCTATCAATAGCAAAATATTACATATTGCATAGAATAATAATTGTAATAATATTATTTCAATAGAATAAATCAGAATAATTAATATTTACAAACTTTTCCATGTATGTAACATTTCTTAAAAAATAATTCTAAATTCAAATTATATTTTACGGCTTTATTTTAACATCTCAACGTATTTTTATTGTTGTATGTCTTATTGGGCTAGTTTCCCCTAATCCCTATGTTTCCTAGCAGGTTGACAAGGTCTCACACTAGTAAATAAGGCCCGTCTATCCAATTTCAGGTAACCGCACCATCAGTTTGGTTAGGCAATTAATACGAATATCAGGCAAACGGGTTTGTAAACAATTGATAATCGCAAATTGTAACAATTTGTGCCGAATGGCACAAATTCCGGAAACATTTAATTAGAATTTCGTCTTAAAGTTTCGGTATCCGCGTCATTTTTAATTATAGTCGTGGAATTTTCGCCTCTGGGGATTTAAATACCTACGAAATCTAAAGTGCTGTACGTCGCCGAGATGGATTATATTTCATACATTAAATTTTACTTTGACACGTGAGCACACATTAATCAAAGTAATTAAAACAAATTGTACAGTAATTAAATAGCTTAAATAATTCGCGGCGTTAAACCGTTTTCAGTCGTATAATTAATTATTGTATTGTAAACTTTTGTATCTGAAGATGGATGACGTTTTTTTCGTTTTTCCAATTTCGATTATGGTGATTTGATTATGCAGCGCTTTGCCATTATGAAGCTTTTCAAATTTATGTATACTTTAAACTTGATGCCTTGTTCAAATATTCATCTTCTCTTCCCCATTCAACCGACTCGTCCCCTATTTTTTTCTAAAAAAAAGCTGATACTATCGTGTACGTGTTTTTGTCGCCTTCCTCCCATAATATAAAGCCTTAAACACTGGCTATAGAAAAAAAGCACAGATGAACTCTTGTAGTACAAACAGAACACACAGTAACGAGTGTTTGCCTGCTGAAATTACTTTTATCTACATAAATGCTTTTTTTTTGTTCGAAAATGTACATAAAGCACTGTGTACATTTTCATTATTTCCTCATATCACATGGAAATTGGATAAAGCTACATAAATTCGAATAATGATATTATTCGTAACGATATCGTTTAGCAATCGTGTCGCTTTTGTACCGTTTAGGATACTTATTCCATCATTAAAAAATGCTTAGGATCGATCGAAAATAATATAATACACACTTCAATTAATTATAATCGTCATAAAACATTACAGCTACGAGAAAGTTCAACGATTATTTCCGATACATATTACTAGTGACTTTTACGTCCGACCCCTGTCGAAACTTAAAATAGTTTTGACAGTTTTCGGATACGCAAGAAAATAGAACACGCAATCGACAACAATAATAAATATTAATAAGCTTTGAATAATTACTGTTGGGGTCAAAGCCGGTGACGAATTCGGGACACGATGCATATGCTGAACTGCCTGCTGAAGTATGGGGCCAACACAGCCATCCATCGAACGTGCCTTTGCAATACGATCCTGAAACAATTAAATTAATTTATTATAATTAAAAGACAATCCGTGGTTGAAACTGTATAAAAATGAATAAAATATAAAATAAAAATAATGTATACAAAACTTAAAATCTAAGTTATTCGTTAAGTCATTAATAACTTGGTTTGTGAAATTTCGTTTCGGAGATGTGTATTTGAAAGATGAACCAAGGATGGGTCGCACTTCTGACTCTTTCGACAGATAAAGACATTTAAAATGCGATATTGGAACATAATCCAGGTCAAATGACAAGGGAGTTGACAGAGAGACTCAATACGTCACAATCTACAGCTTTTCGTCACCTGGAAAATTTGGGAAAAGTCAGCCAGTTAGGCATATGGGTACCACATACTCTCCACGAAATAAGGTAGACTGAATTGATATTGCCACAAGTCTCCTCTCACGGCATAAAATCGATCCCTTTTTAAAGAGGACAATGGTTGGATAAGGATAAACCACCCGTACCTGACAATAAATCTTTATTGTATGTATGGTGGGATCGTCGTGGAATAATCCATCACGAGCTGATGAAGCGCAACGAAACGATTACTGCCGATACATACGTTCAGCAGCTGCAAAGAGTTCATGAAAAAATACTGAAAAATCCTCCTGCACTCGTCAATCGGATAGGCGTTATCCTGTTACACGATAACGCCAGACCACACTTGGCAAAAGTGACTCAAGGAAAAATTCTGGATATCAACTGGTCTGTTTTTTCACATCAATCCTACTACCCAGATCTTGCTCCTACGGACCAACACCTTTTCTATTCCTTACATAACTTTTTGAATGCTAAAATGTTCATTACTGATGAGCAAGTCAATCAGGCCCTCGATACTTTATTTCAGTCCAGACTAGGGCTTTCTAGGGAAAAAAATAGACGTGATCATGGTAGTAACTAGTATTTGGCATATCATGGCATCAACTTGTATTTCATCTTATCCATCCTATCCATCGGCAAGTCATCAGATGTTGAAATGCAATGTTTAAATATTTTCGACGATTTTTTTCTAATTCGAAATATGACATCTCTCTGAATGATATTGTTTATATTTTTTTTTTGGTTTATCCACTTTATTTGTATACTTTTGATATTTATAGCTGATTTAAGCTTTTCTTCAAGTGTTATTATTTTGACTATTTCAATCTCATCTTCTTCTCTGTCTTTTTGTTCAAAAAATTTTATAATTCTCATCCCTTTGAAAATACATGCTTAGTTATATCTATGATTTTCGCCATTATTGTAGTTTTATTCGTTATATTGTATATTCGATATTCGCCAAAACCACTTATTGTATCAGGATCATAAAGATAATTAACCACGTCGAAATATATCGTCCTTCTTTCCTTTATTCGAATTATTAGCTCTTCTTTAAGTTTCTTGGCTAAAAAAGAACTGTATTTAGACAGTTCATCAAGCATAAATTTCAATGTTATGTCGGCTTTATATAGATTTATGTCTTCACGACATAGACCTTCTAGCCTTCACTTTTACCAAAGTTTGTCAATGCCAATATTATGCAACCATTTTAATGGCAAATCCTGTTCAATTTTTCTTTTTTAGATATGATTGCTTTATCAACCCAGACAGCATCTAATAATTCCAAGATAAATTACAAGATTCCAATATTTATTTTAGGCATGCAAATTCACATTCATATACCGACGATTTTTTATCAATGGCCATTAGTCCATTGTAACACTAAATACTTATTCTGTCATTGCTGAAAAATCGTCTATTAAACACTTCTGTGATCAACCTCTTGGAAAAAAGTGGGTAATTGTTCTCGAAAGATCAAATTAGGACACGTGTCACTCAACGCGCGCGATGGGAATGACCCGAACTGGATTCAGGCAAATCACTATAAAAAGTTTCGTGTACGATGTGCCCGAATCCAGTTCGGGCAAATAGCTGTGTCAGAAAAATACCTACCTGAATTGTATTCGGGCAAATCACACAAGGGGTTAATAAATTACGTATTTTTGTT
The DNA here is from genome assembly GCA_022495035.1 of Philopotamus ludificatus. NCBI lineage: Eukaryota > Metazoa > Arthropoda > Insecta > Trichoptera > Philopotamidae > Philopotamus > Philopotamus ludificatus. Next base: position 28,799 of record JAGXCT010035464.1, on the reverse strand, counting down.
CCCCAATCTAAGGCAATTTTACGTATGTATTGGGAGACTTTGGAATGTCTTTAAATCCCTTCCCATCAAGTAATTTTCTTAATACATATGGTAATGAGGTGCCGCTCATAAGGGCAACTTGCACAGTACAAGAGGGTTATGTACTGTGCCAACCAACAGCTTAAAGAAGTGCCTTGCCAAGTATATTGACCTTCTTTTCTCGAGAGTTTCATACCCCAGACAATCCATGCATTATGCTCGGGTAAAATCCAAATTCCCTCATGTAGAGATATTTTAGGAATTTCTTCATATGGCGCCCGAATGTTTCAAGTAAACTCTGAACCAATGTATCGTATAGCAACCTTATTACTAATGTGTTGTGTATGTAAAGACAATTTCTTAAGACATACATTACATACCTCGTATTGAATATAAATTTAGAGTCAAACAAAATTCCCAGATCTTTGATTGACGACTGCCTGGGAAGTGTTACGTTCCCAAGCATGTAGTCACTTATCATAATACATTCTATAGCAATATCCTGAAATATTCATTTAACATTTAGCAATTAAATTTACAATGCAATCACAATTACATAGCAAGCTATAACAACACCCCACCCTAGGGAGAAATACGTTTTTTTTTCCGTATTCGTAAACCATCATATAAAATCGAACGATAATTTATAAAAAAAAAATCCCACATTCATTGATAATCATGATTCATTGATAAAGTTTCATGAATTTGATTGATTACGGCGATATTGTTTTATTTTGTATTAAATTTGTATCTCATTCCGTTTTCAAATTATGCCAATTTTATAATAAAATACATTCCGTGAAAAAGTTTAGTACGTATTGGATATAATTGCGAAATAAAGTTTAATGGAACTAGTTTAATATTCGAAAGTTTGACATTTATTTCCGATCGTGAACAGTTTGAGAAAAGTTTTCCGTTTCATAAATCGAGTGGGCAATACATTACTACGCACACATACATACATAGTGAAAAAAAATATATATGGTGGAATGCCTATTATCGTTCTGAATAATTTGCCAAATTATTCAGAACCATAATTACTCGCATAAATCAACGTGTTTGTCTTCGGTCCGAATCTCGCTGTTTTTCTTCCGGAATAATTATAACTCTATAAGAAATGTGTACTTTGAATATTATATGAAATAATTTAATATAGACATGGTTGCCTAATGTAAGCAATCCATGCATTGTCCAGCTGAGATTGTGTTGACATAAGGCAAACATGGCATAACGAATATGGCACGCAATACTTGTGATATGGCTAAATATGGCACGCAATAAATGATATAATAAATATTTATATTACCAAGTATATATATTATAGGTTTGCCTATATATTGATATACTAATTTAAGAATGATGATTCATATTTTTATTTACATTGAACTACATATTTTTGTATACTATATTATAATATAAAAATATATATTATTAGGTAAAACGGAAAGAAATGACATTTTTTTTACTGCAACAAAAATTTTTTTTTCAAAAAAAACACAATATTACTTTGTTATATAATTTCCCTCATTGTCTATGTTCTTCCTCCATAACATAGGCAAATTTTTAATTACATTTTCGTAAAACTCTGTCAGTTTACTGTTAAAATACGAATACAAGTGATTTTTCACCTGTTCAACATTTGCAATTTTTTTATCACGAAGTGGATGTTACATTGATTTAAATAAATGATAGTCGGAAGATGTTATATCAGGTGAATATGGTGAATGTGGCAGAAGTTCCAAATCTAGTTCTTTGAGTTTGTCCTGGGTGATTTTTCCTGCATGAGGTCTTGCATTATCATGCTGTAAAACTCTCCTGTTATTGTTAACCAGAACAGATCGTTTTTTAGTAACTCTGCGTTTAATCTTTCTAATTGAGTACCCACCAAACACATAACAGAACTTTTTTCAATGATAATGTTGGCCGAGGAGTAGGCACAGGTAACTGTTTTGGAGATAACCATTGTTTTTTTCTTCTGGTATTACTGTAAAGGACCCATTTCTCATCCCCAGTAATAATTCTTTTGAGAAATGGATCTGTTTCGTGTCTGGACAATAAAGATGCACAGATTGTCACGCTTTACTTTAAGACGATTGGGGAGAGATCGTGCGGTACCAAATTTTTTTTCCTGTTTTTTCCCAACCTTATCAAATAATCACAGTTGTTATTGGACAGTCAAGGTCATGTGACAATTCCTTTACTGTTTTACGCGGATCAGCCTTCCACCAATGAATTTAGGGCGTCATCTTGGATTTTGAGTGGTCTTCCTGTTTTGAACTTCTTTAACCATCTAAAGCACTTTTGCAGTTTCAAGACGTCTCCATAAATATCACAGATGGTCTGTGTAGCTCTTTTCGGCTTTAATCCCTTATCAAATAAAAACAGCATGAAATACCGCAAATGTGTCTCTTCAATTTCAGGCTTTTGCATTATTCTACTACGGCAAAGAAAATAAAAAAATGTAAAAATTGCAAGAGTATAAACAGAGCTTCAAAATGATACTAAATATGACATGCTAACTCAACGGCAACCGGTGACAAACTGGTTTTAAAATGACACACCAGAAAAAATGGCATTACTTCCCCTTTTACCTATTATAATACGAATTAGAGGCATATATAGATTTTGCAACAAACTTGCAAGGGGATAACATGCACCAAATAACGCCTTAGACCGAGGGGAGCGAAGAAGAAGAAAACAACCCTCTGATTCGGTGGGAAGTTGTTGCAGCAGTCCGAAAATTAAAGAACTGTAGAAACCCTGGCCTGAATAATTTACAAGACAAGCTGATGAAATGCGGTGGGAGTACATAGATTTCATGTCTTAGTCTAGCCTTATGAGCAAGGTTTGGCAGGACGAAACGATTCCAAAGGAGTGGATGCTCGGAATCGTATATCAACTGCACAAGAAAGGTGACATAACAGATGCTCCAACTATAAAGGAATAACACTGTTGAAAACCGCGAATAAGGTATTCTCCAATACACTATAACAGGAACTGACGATATACAGAAAAATAAATAGGCTGATTTTGGAAAAAAAACGCAATGATTTCAAGGCAATTGGCATCGGACTAAGGATCAGTCAAAATATATGCAAAGGACAAACCTTTGAGATCCTGAGAGTCGAAGAGTATAGCTTCAAGACCGTTCAGAAATTTACACATCTCGGCTCACTTATTACAAATAACAATGGGACCAATTTGGAAGCACGGAGAAGAACCATTCTGATAAACTGGTACTAATTTGGACTTCTGAATATATCCTTCGACGACGAGGAATTGCGTATCAGTAGTAAGGAGAAGCTGTATTGACTATACAAGGATATACCGGTCTAATCTGTCGTCATAGTGGTCAGACTCCGGTGGGCTGGTCACATATAAGCCGCCGAAATGGCTAATGGTTAACAAGTTTTCCTGTCCCCGGAGGAAATGCAGACCAATATTGAGGTGGTTGGGCTGTGTAAAGAGGAACACTGCATCATTGAAATTTACCAGAAGATGAGCGACGTAGCGACATACCCGATAAAATGGAGAAGGGTGTTGGATGAGGCCAGGGCTCTGCAGTAGGGCTATTGTCCCTATGACGATGAATACAATAATATCTCTGTTAACGCTTTATCGATTGATTCTGTTTAGATATAATATGGATTGGTCAGAGCTAAAAAAATCGTCTAGGACAATAAAAGGAATTATAAAATCTAGTTTTCCCCTGATTGAGAATTTAACTTTTTATGGTGTAATGTATTTTAAAATAAGCGAATACTCATAAATACTGAATACTCTGTGTCTTGTTTAAAATTAATAAATCCGTTTGCAATCGATTCATCCATTTACCGTTAGGTTTCCTCCCACCTAGGTAACTAAGTTAAATTCGTCCATTCAGATATTTATAGTTCTTACAAGAACCCAGTCCACTGCTCTATATATTTTTTGTTTATTTTATAGAACCCAGCAACAAAAGTTCCATGAAGTTTTATCAAAAAAATGAAGGCCATATTATGTTTTATTTTTAAATAATATTTTTTATTCGAAATTTATTCAAAAAAAGACATAAATTATGATTTTATTTAAATTTTCTATATCAAGCAGCATTTATAAATTGTAATTTTTAATTACTACAACAGTTGACTGAATCGACATAAATAAATGTGATGACGGTGTATTAATATAATTTTATTGGATGGAAATATGTGTGTATAAAAATAAATTAATAAATCATTATAACCTTTACCTTTACTACCTCAGGTGAAAATTTTGACGCTTTCTTTTCTTTCTCATCGAGATTTATCTTCATTTTTCATTTGAAGCTTATAAAAAAAACAGGGTCCTTTTTAATTTCGGAGCCAATTTTTTAACCTATTCAATTAGTAATAAAAGCCATTCATGGATATAAATATATCATATTTCGATTTAATTATATATTTTATTAATTAAATTAGTCATCAAAAGTCAATAAACGATTTGTTTATACGTATTTAAATAAAAGCAAAATATATTATTTAAACTAAAGCATAATAAAATGGCTAATTATAGATTAGTCTGTTTAACAATTATAAAATTCCCTAAAAATCCTTAATAAAATGTGGATTCTAAGAAATAAATATTAAATGGCAAATAATTTTTCGAGAATTTTTTGTATTTAATTATAATGGTATATTTGGTTATATTTTAAATTTATTTAACTAACGAAATAATATCATTCTCGTGAATCAGACCTTAGCACTAGAAAATTCAAAGACGAATAATATAATTAACAATTATTTCAGATAAATTTCATAAAATTCTCCAGCGTTCAATATTCTATTTAATCTGAATCTAAATTGCGAAAAACCTTTTTCCACCTTGGAGAATAAATTACATTAAAACAGTTCGATTGGTACTTTACGCTTTACGATTATAAATGCGGTTTTTGGCCTGTTTTTGAAATTATTCCTAATGGATATTCGCTCCCGAAACAATTGCCAAAATTTCGGGACGTTTCATTTTATTAGCATCATAACGGTTTCGGCCACAATCCCTTCCTAATTATAGAAGTGTACGAGGATAATAGGGCTATGTATTTATATCTAAATTAAATAATTGCACGCGTTTGAATATAATTATAAAATTAATATATAATTTTATAGGCCGTAAAAAGTGTACGGCATCCCGGATTATATCATTCGGACAAGATCATTAAATACGCCCGCTTTAAAATCACCGTTAAAAATACATATTTAAATGTATTTTTTTCTTCTTTAAATTATGTGATAATAATAAAGTTCAAAGCAGTCTTTGCCGCGGGCATCTTCAAAGCGCCTGCTTAGCTTCTCGTACAGGTGAGCAAGATTGATGATGGACTCGGGGCGTTTTTATGGATCAATCGAACACATTTGGTCTGGAATTAAGTCCGAAGATTTATGTTTAGCAAATAAACGTCTCGGCATATGCGTGCGTAAATTTTCGCAATAATTGTATGGCGAAATTTGTACATAATCGCACATCGGCCGTCGGAAAATCTCATTTGCGAGCTTCATTTCGCAATAAGCACGCGTGGGGATTGAATATTTGGCGGTCGGTTACGTATTAACATAAGCGTTTGATTTCCCAGCGGGGGTAGCGAATGGTAAAAATTCGTGGTTCATTCTAAGCATATGATTCGTCGAGTACAGCGGTCGCCAAACTTTAGGACCTCGCGGACCACTAAATGCATAATTTGAAATCCCGCGGATAGAATTCCGAGTGACGCTGGTCAACAGAAGGGTTGGGTGGATGCTGACGACCTTGATTTCCTTCTCTATAAGGTTCGGTCTTTCATAAGGGGAATCATGCACATGGTCACGTTCCTCAGAAAGGAAGGAAAGTTGATTGATAGTTTATATCAGGGTTTCCCAAACTATGTTAGACCACTTAAATCCAGATTATTTAAAATTATGTGCGATGAAATGGGTAATGAAGATAAAGCACTTTTATTACATACTGAAGTGAGATGACTATCCAGAGGAAAAGCACT